>JAABOM020000075.1:140605-155111 GCA_011800125.2 Solanum clarkiae | reverse complement strand
TAAGTATAATGTTTTTATTTGAATAATTTTTAAATATATATTTTTTAAATATTAAATTAATACAAGTTTTTTTTAAGTCTCAAAATAGTTGAATTGTTCAAAGTTCAAGATAAATATTTGAAATTTTTTCTATATTTGTCCTTTCATTTATTAAATTTTTATATTATTTAGGAGATAAATTATACTATATATTTATGATTTTACAAAAAGTAATAATAAAAAGTATCTTAATATATATGTATTGACTCATAAATTTAATTAAAATAAAAAGAAGATAGTATAATTTAATTTTAAAAATTTAATCAAATTGACTTGCGCAACCCATAATATGGTGAGTAAAAAAAAGTGTAGTATATTTTATTGATAACCATTCTACTATAAAAAAATGAAAACCACAAACTCATTTAGAGCTTAAGCCTCAAAGAGAGAAAAGAAGAAGAGCTCTCTGCAACTCCAATGGCGGCCATAAGCTCTCTTTCTCTCAAAACTCCAACAAAGATTCAATCTTTAACCAAAACCCATTTCGCCATACCTCTCAATCTTCCTTTTCCATGCAGTTCCAAATCCAAAAGAACTGGGTCAATCGGGTCCCGGACCCGAATCCGTTGCGGGTTGTTGATTGAACCGGACGGAGGCAAACTCGTAGAGCTCTTCATTGAGAAATCACAAAGGGAATTGAAGAGAGAAGATGCTTTAAAAATGCCCCAAATTAAGCTTACAAGGATTGATCTTGAATGGGTTCATGTGTTAAGTGAAGGATGGGCTAGTCCATTGAAAGGGTTTATGAGGGAATCTGAATTCCTCCAGACTCTTCATTTTAATTCCATTCGTCTTGAAGATGGTTCTGTTGTTAACATGTCGGTTCCTATTGTGCTCGCCATTGATGATTCTCAGAAGAATCAAATTGGTGGGTCGAACAGTGTTGCACTTGTTGATGATGAAAACAAACCCATAGCCATTCTAAGCGAGTAAGAGAAATTTATGTGTTTTATTTTTTATTTAGAAATTTATGTGTTTTATTTTTGATTTCCGCATAATTTTGAGCAGGAAGGCAAAAAAAAAGTAATTTTTATTCCCATTTATCCAAGCTTTATTGGGTAGAATTATCCCGTACCTGTGCTGGTGGGTCAATAGGTACCTATGGAATCATCCCATGTGTAATGGTAAGCTTTGCGTATATTCTACCTCCGACCCCCCACTTGTGGGATTCCACCGGTATGTTGTTGTTGTTGGAATCATCCCATGTGCCCAAGTTTTAGCAGATAGAGTTATTCAGTGTGCTGGTGGGAAGCAGCAGGTATCACGTAATTAGTTGAGGTGTGAGCAAGCTAGCAGGTAGAATACTCGGTACTTGTGTTGATATGGAATGTCTAAGCTTTAGTGGTTAGAGGTATTCGGTACGGAAGGTAGGAACCCATAGATCAGCCCATTTATTTAAGTCTTAGTGAATAGAGTTACTCGATATTTGTGCATATGGAAAGTGTAACAGGTACTTATGTAATTAGTCCATATGTCAAAATCTTAGTGGATAGAGAAGCTAATGGAAGATAACAAAGTATGCATGGAATTAACCATATGTCCAAAAGTCTTAGTGGATAGAGTTATTTGTACCTGTGTTGGTGGGAGGTAGCAGGTACGGTGGAATTAGTCAAGGTGGATGATGTGAGCTAGTTTGGATACCACGGTTATATAGAATAAGAATTAGGATCCATTAAACAGTTATTTTCAGCATTGATGTGACTGTTAGTTTAATGTTTTAGTTCACTATATGCAACGAAATCTAAATCATAATATTAAACTAATTGTTGACTGTGTGTAGATATTTTTGCTTGAAAGTATGTTTTTTTTTTTAAATGGTTTGCTTTGGTAAGCAGCAAATATTTTGAATTGATTATGGGACTTATTTAAAACCTAAGTTGGATTTTTTTTATGCCAGTGCTCTATTGTTGCAATTTTCAAGTGGCAATTCGGGTGACATGTGTTGGGTTGTAATCTTCCTTTTAGGATTTGGAGCAAAGTTTAAACCTTTATAGCGTAATGGTACTCGATGAAAAAACAATCATTTGTAGTAACTGTCTACCTGGAATATTCTTAGATAGGATATCACAGTAGTTTACCATGTGAAATTGACTTATTTGAACAAGCATCTCTGTCTAAAGAGAAACTAAATGTGATTCAGTGTTATGATTTAGTGCTGCCCATAATGTTAACATGATAAGTAGGAAAGAATGAAACTTGTTTGTACCTCTTCGTTCAACACAATTGTGTTTTTTTTCTTTTTTAGTATGCATGAAAAGAACATCCATTCTCGAAAAGAATCAGCATCATATTATGTTTTCCCCTAGATAGTTGGCTCACCAACCTTCGAGTTGAAGTTCTGAAATCTCTCATAAGAAGCTCGATTATGTTTCTTTTTGTTTAGGGATGAGTGATGGCAATTGATTATGTGCTTTGACTTTGTTCATCCAAATAAGATTTTTAGTTGGTTTCCAATTGCTTTTATAAAGATTAGCGTGTTGATCATTCTTTCTTTAGCAATTCTTCCTTCACTAAACAATTACCAGCCTGCAATCAGCTTTGTTGTAAGCAGGAAGATGCCTATGTTTCCTCATCGTCTGTTCAGTTTTCTTTTGCAAATCAAAGTATAAGAGTCTCAAAAAACTTGATACACTGATGGAATATCTTATGTAATATATTTCTTGAATCCAATATCAGTAATCTTCTTTGTTGATGTAGTGTCTGAAATTGCCCAAAAGGGTTAAACTAGTCTGTGATCCACTCAAACGATTGTTTTATATAATTCCAAATGTTTCTTAGATATTGATTAGACTGATATTCTGCATTGGTTATTTGGCAACTGATTCGACCCTTTTTTCTACTGTTACTAAATTTTATCATGTTTACTAGCTGCTTGTCAGCAACATAAGTATGTCTGCTGTCTCTCTCAAGTCTGATGTCTTTTCCTGTTAATTTGGTAATTTGTAGTATCGAGATCTACAAGCATAACAAGGAAGAACGGATAGCAAGAACTTGGGGCACCACTGCCCCAGGTCTTCCTTATGTGGACGAAGCTATAACTCATTCTGGAAACTGGCTAATTGGTGGTGATTTGGAAGTCATTCAGCCAGTCAAGTACCATGATGGTCTTGACAAGTTCCGGCTTTCACCTGCTGAACTTCGTGATGAATTTACAAGGCGTAATGCAGATGCAGTTTTTGCCTTTCAACTGAGAAATCCTGTGCATAATGGCCATGCACTGTTGATGACTGACACACGTCGGCGACTTCTTGAGATGGGATATAAGAATCCTGTCCTTTTGCTTCATCCTCTTGGAGGTTACACAAAGGCAGATGATGTTCCACTTCACTGGAGAATGAAGCAACATGAGAAGGTTTGTGCTTTTGTTTTCTCGCCTGTATTTCTGTTTTTGGCATTAAAATAAGGCACTGAAACGCTACCCTACTTGGATTTCTTCTCCCCTTCACCAGGCCAAGCCTTCACATTCCTTTTTGCTCAAAGGTCCTTCTAATGTCCGTTCCCTTCTGAACGCATCTGTTCTTGTGTTATTTACTGCTTAAAGAAAGTAAAACAGTTCTTAGTTTCTTTTGATCCCATTTGTCACGGAAATTCCAGATAAAATTTTATTCACCTTCTCGTTTTGAGTTGTGTACTGTCATAGTGTTGCTTTCTAACTCCTATACACGACTGAACTCTTCGCAGGTACTTGAAGATGGCGTGCTTGATCCTGAAACGACTGTGGTTTCTATATTCCCATCTCCCATGCACTATGCTGGTCCAACTGAGGTGCAGTGGCATGCAAAGGCTCGCATCAATGCAGGTGCTAACTTTTATATCGTGGGACGAGACCCAGCTGGAATGAGTCATCCCGTGGAGAAGAGAGATCTGTATGATGCAGATCATGGCAAGAAAGTCCTCAGTATGGCTCCAGGACTAGAACGGCTGAATATCTTACCCTTCAGGGTATGGCATCAAATTAGCCGTGTTTAAAGTGCAACAAGTCTTCCCTTTTTCTCTAATGCTAATACAAAATTTTTCTTGTAGGTGGCTGCATATGACAAGACTAAGAATGGAATGGCTTTCTTTGACCCCTCTAGGCCTCAAGATTTTATCTTCATTTCTGGCACCAAGGTTTCTATCTCCCCATTGGCTCTCAGTGTTTTAACTTATGTTGCTCGGACTCTTCCGGTATTTGTTGGATCTTCCAAAAGTAATGCAGTTTTGGAGGATCCAACATGGGTGCAAATAGTACTTTTGGGGCATTCGAGCGACATAGATTTTACCCCATTGCACCCCCAATTCCCCATAAAGGACCACTTCGTTACATTTTAAGATGCTCCTGCTCAGAGTCTTCAAAAATGTCAGCGTGTACGTGTCGGATCTTCCGAAATTTGTGTAATTTGGAGGATCTGACATAGTTGCGGCAGTTTTTTGGAGAGTCTGATCAACATAGGTTTTACCCATTCCACCCCCAACCCCCGGAAATGACCAACATCATATGATGCTAGATAAAAGCAAAAACATGTAATAATTAAACGATGCTAGATCGATTATTCTGTTGCTGTCCAGCGATCAGTATTCCTCAATTAATGCTTCCTTCTTTTTTTTCTCCAGATGCGAACGCTTGCAAAGAACAAGGAGAACCCTCCGGATGGATTTATGTGCCCCGGTGGTTGGAAGGTTTTGGTGGAATACTATGATAGTTTGGCTTCAGCTGAAAATGGCAGAGTTGCTGAACCTGTGCCTTCTTGAATGTATCATCATTGAGAAAGTGCATTACAACATATTTGGGGTAGAAAAATTAACTTTTTTTCTCCCCAGTATATGGTGTTTGAAGATTATTTTGACATTATTCTCCAAAAGACAAATAATAATAATAGTGAAGCATGGTATAGGTTGAGGAAAAAGTTTCTCCATCTTGTAAATTATAGTGCTAAATTTATCCACACATCTATGATGCCACCTATGTGATAGGTTCTTGCATTCATGAAAATGAGTTTCCAAGTTTTCAGGATGGATTTACTATGTAGTATAGAGGTTGGAGAGTTGCATCATATGTATTTCATTCTTTTGAATAGATGAAAACATAAGTTTAGACACATTTGTTTTCATTCATCACTTTGGCTTCGATTATCATATTATTTGTTGTTATCGTTCTCTTCTCCATTGTTTTTCACTATGGCTTGTTCATTATTATATTTAGTTACGAATTTAATTTTTGATGTCTTACTTGAAAGGAGGGTCTATCAGATACCACCTCTTTAAGATTGAGGTAAAACTACATATACACCACCTTCTCCAAATTTCATAGGAGTTAATCTTTTCATTTCACGATTAACTATTAGCTCTCTAACGTATTCAAAACCATAACATGGTGTTCTGCTCAGACACATGTGGATCGTTATGTTGATTTTCATGTGTTTGGCACATGACTTATCTACGGAACACAATTGATAAATTGATAGTCACACGTTGGCTTCAATGCCCTCGAGTTGTTTGGCTCAGATCT
Source organism: Solanum clarkiae (assembly GCA_011800125.2). Lineage (NCBI taxonomy): Eukaryota > Viridiplantae > Streptophyta > Magnoliopsida > Solanales > Solanaceae > Solanum > Solanum clarkiae. The sequence goes on along the minus strand of JAABOM020000075.1, from coordinate 149,584 downwards.
CGTCTAATTAGACTAGTTTCAATGTTAGCCTCAATCATCCTCAAGTTATTTAGCTCAAATCTCGTCCAATTAGGTTAGTCTCAAATAGCTAAATTTTTTGAGTCGAGGGTGTTACGGAATCAAACTCTTGTCTCCATAAGAGTTGTTATTTTTGCTGACCAACAATCTCTCTTTCACTCAAAACTCTTCAATAAAAATTCAATCTTTACCCAAAAACCCATTTCTGCCTACCTCCGAATAAGAACCGGGTCAACCATGTCCGAGACCCGAACCCATTCCGGGTTGTTGATCGAACCCGACGGCGGCAAGCTTGTTGAGCTCTTCGTTGATGAATCACAAAGAGATTTGAAGAGAGAAGAAGCTTTGAAGTTGCCCCAAATCAATCTTACAAAGATTGATCTACAATGGGTTCATGTGTTAAGTGAAGGATGGGCTAGTCCATTGAAAGGGTTCATGAGAGAATCTCAGTTCCTTCAAACTCTTCATTTTAACTCGATTCGTCTTGAAGATGGATCGGTTGTTAACATGTCGGTTCCGATTGTGCTCGCCATTGATGATTCTCAGAAGAATCAAATTGGTGGGTCGAGTAGTGTTGCACTTGTTGATGATGACAATAACCCCATTGCCATTCTAAACGAGTAAGGGCCTTTTTTTGTTCTTCAAATCATTTTTCGATTTTGAATTAATCGTTAAAAAAAAACACATTTTTGGCAAAGTTTCATAGCTCAATTATCCATTTTTCTATTTATCGTGCTTTAAATATGACCTTTTCGCGAGTTTCATGTAAGCCTACAAATGCCTGCATTCGATTGGGAACAAATATTTGGGCCAGCTCAGTATCCATGTGTATTTTAATACAAAATTGGTGATAGTTTATGCGAGTTTCATACTTCAACTATCACTTGATTTGTATTAAAATACAACTCGATGTTGTGTTGGTTTACAAGCACTTATTGTCGATTGGGAATGAATATTTGGCCAATGTTAAGTATTGAGGTGTGTTTTAATACAAAGAGAGTGATAGTTTAGGTCGGTAAAGAGAATTATAAATAACTGAGGTATAAATCTTCCAAAAATGTGATAGTTTGAGTGTGTTTTTGACTATTTAACTCTTTAATATTTTTGATTAATTCTATTCGCATTCAGCTTTTACAAAAGTAAGCAGCAAACGAGAAAACACTTATAGCAGGAACCAATGGCGGAACAAGGATTTTTAGAAAGAACTTTTCACTAGCTACAAAATGTAATTTTTCGTCGAAGATTGATACCCATTGAATACATGTGGCTCCGCCACTAGCTGGTCTATGTGCATGAAAGGACACCCGGTTATATGTAAAAAGAATATGAAACCAGTAAACTGTTATTTTCAACATTGATGTGACTGTTACTTCAATGATTTAGTTCACTATATGCAACAGACTCAGAATCTTGTCAATGTTGGCTCATATGAGCTCACAGGGAATGTTAAACTACATTGTCTGCAAATATTTTTGCTCCAACTATGTTTTTTGGTTGTTTACTTTGGTAAATTGTAAGCGTATGCGTTTCGACTGAACATGGGAGCTATTGGAAAGGGAAGTTGGAATTTTGATGCCTAGTGCTTACAGTTGTAAATGACAATTGGGTGACACTGGGTTGTTAATCTTCCTTTGGGATTCAAAGAAAAGTTTAAATCTTTATGGCATAATGGTACTCGAGGAAAAGAGCAATTTATTTATAGTAAAAAGCACTGTTTTGAGGTATTTCTGTTATCTTAGAATGTTTCTTTTACTGCAAAAGAAATCCAAAGCTATTTATAAAATGTAGATGTTGAATCTTATGATTTTTACAACCATTTTCTAGTTTTCAGTCATGGTAAGTTTAACCATTAGGAATGCCACCTAGCCCTGTATATATGATGTCTGGACGGGCTTGGTGCAGAGTTGCTCAAGTATGTCAGTTTTTATGTGTCCTTGCACTTCCCCTATTTGATGCATTTCTTTACTTTTTTCACAAATGAATTTCGAGACAGGTTTACGATGAAAAATTCTTCTACAGGATATCACAGTAGTTTACCATGTGAAATTGACTTATGAACAAGCATCCATGTCTAATCAGAAGTATAAGAAGAGCCTCAAACAATTTGATAAATAGGTGGAATCTCTGTACGTAATATTTTTCTTTTGTCGTATATTAGTAATCTTCTCTGTTCATGTAGTGACTCAAATTGCTCAAATGGTGTTGACTAATTTTCGATTTACTCAATGGATGCCTTTTTCAGTTTGGAATATATCTAGACATTGATCAGACTAATATTCTGCATTGGCTGTTCATTAATCCATTCACTCCTTTTTTCTCCTTTTACTAAACCTTTGGCATGTTTACCTTCTCATCAGTAGGGTGTCATATGGGCGAGTTGGAATGGATCTGGGCAGGTTAAAATTGGTGGAGTTAATGACCCGCCTAAAAATGACTTGGGCTAAAAAGCGGGTCATAGCGCAACACGCCCAATTCTTACGAAGTTTTAGTTTCTTTGTATGTTCTTTTATAATTTTTTAACCATCTAACAAAACTGTTTTTTCCTTTATTATGGCTATATACTCTTTCTTGCATTTAATCTCTCTCCCTGTTAATTTGGTAATTGTAGTGTTGAGATTTACAAGCATAACAAAGAAGAACGGATAGCAAGAACTTGGGGCACCACTGCCCCAGGTCTTCCTTACGTGGAGGAAGCTATAACTCATTCTGGAAACTGGCTTATTGGTGGTGATTTGGAAGTTATAGAACCAGTCAAGTACCATGATGGTCTTGACAGCTTCCGGCTTTCACCAGCTGAACTTCGTGATGAATTTACAAGGCGTAATGCAGATGCAGTTTTTGCTTTTCAACTGAGAAATCCTGTGCATAATGGCCATGCATTATTGATGACTGACACACGTCGGCGACTTCTCGAGATGGGATATAAGAATCCTGTCCTTTTGCTTCATCCTCTTGGAGGTTACACAAAGGAAGACGATGTTCCACTTCATTGGAGAATGAAGCAACATGAGAAGGTTTGTGCATTTCGTTACCTGTCAGTTCTTGTTTTGGAATAAAATAAAGCACTCATACTCTACGCTACTTGACCACGTTCCCTGTTTAACAGCCAAGCTTCTGCAACCCTTTTTGCTCAAAGTCCTTGTTGATATCTTTTTACTTCATTGAGCATTTCTTTAAAAATCTTGCTCAAAGATAGTAGAAAATATCTCAGTTTCTTTTATTAATTTTGTGGCTGAAATCCCACATAAAATTTGATTTGCCTTATCAATTTGGCCATGTAGTGCCATGGGATTGCTTCCTAACTCCTATACACGACTGGCTTCTTCTCAGGTACTTGAAGATGGGGTGCTTGATCCGGAGACAACTGTGTTATCCATATTCCCATCTCCCATGCACTATGCTGGTCCAACCGAGGTGCAATGGCATGCAAAGGCTCGCATTAATGCAGGTGCTAATTTTTATATTGTGGGACGAGATCCAGCTGGAATGGGTCATCCACTGGAGAAGAGAGATCTATATGATGCAGATCATGGCAAGAAGGTCCTAAGTATGGCTCCGGGACTAGAACGACTGAATATCTTGCCTTTCAAGGTATGGAAACAAATTAACTATGATGAAAGTGCTCACCTCTTTCCTTTTTATTTCCAAAACTCTAAACAATACTAAATTTTCTTGTAGGTGGCTGCATATGACAAGACTAAGAACGAAATGGCTTTCTTTGACCCCTCTAGGCCTCAAGATTTTATCTTCATTTCAGGCAGCAAGGTTCTTATCTCTCCATTGGCTTTTAGTGTTTTACCCTATAAATGTCAGTGCGTGGGTGTCGTATCCTTCAATAGTCGTGTTTTTTGGAGGATTCGATAGATATGCGGTAATATTTTTGGAGAATCCAAATTACATAAATTTTACCCCGCTCCCTGTCCAACTCCCCCGGAAAGGAAATGTCACACCCTAAACTTACACCTTGGATGTGGCTGGCACCCAATGCCATTGCTGGTCAAACCATAGTTCGTAAGTTTGAGGTGTTACAGGAGACCACTTCATAACATCCAATGATGCTTGGACTCTTACATAGTGTTGGTAGGTATGTGTTGGATTCTCCAGAAGTGGTGCAGTTTTGGAGTATCTGACTCGGGTGCGCTAGTGTTTTTGGAAAATTCGAGCAGCACACTCGCTCTACACCACCCTCGAAAGGACCACTTCATTACATTCTAGGATGCTAGATCGCTTATTGTGCTGCTGGCCTTCCAAGATATGGCGTAATTCCTGCTTTCTTTTTCTTTCAGATGCGAACGCTTGCAAAGAACAAGGAGAGCCCTCCGGACGGATTTATGTGCCCGAGTGGTTGGAAGGTTTTGGTGGAATACTATGATAGTTTGGATCAAGCTGAAAATGGCAGAGTTTCTGAACCTGTGCCAGTCTGAATGAATCATCATTGAGTAAGTGAATTACAGCATGTTTGGGGTAGAACAATTAATTTCCTCCCTAGTATGTGTGTCTGAAGATTTATTTTGACATTACTCTCCGAAAGACAAATAATAATAATAGTGAGGCATGGTATAGGTTCACCATCTTGTAAATAATGGTGCTAAACATAGCTTGATGCACTAAGCTCCTGCTATTCGCGGAGTTCAAAGAAGGGCCAGACCATAAGGTTAAGGGTCTATTCAACATGGCCTCACATTTTTTGCAAGAGACTGTTTCCACAGCTCGAACTCGTGGTCTTCGGAACATATGACAATGGTGTTAAATACAACAAGCTAAAGTTGGAGGGTACATTATATGTATTTCATTCTTTGAATTGATGAAAACATAACTTAGATATCATTTGTTTTCACTTAATGGAAGTTCCATTTGAAATAATGTAGATTTCAGTGTATTTAGTACATTTTTTTATTTCACGATTACTTGTCAAAGATACTTGGACACCTGAATCTTTACTTCGCGAACTATAATTTTCACATGTTTGGCCCATGACTTTTCCACGAAACACAATTGACCGAGTCTAAACATGAGTGGATAGTCCAACGGTCTCTACCATTACAAGAATCCTTCAATATGTTGAAGGGGTTCGATTAAATTCTCTTTATCAGAAAGTTATAATTATTTAAATTAATAAAACATATAAATAAGGTGGGTGAAAACAATTATAAAATGTTGACTCATGTGAAAGAGAATGTCAAACTAAAATCACATAAATCAATTCTTATTTTTATTTTAGGAATGGGAATGAAAGGTATTTTGTAGTCAAAAGTCACATAACACAAACCTTAGGAGGTACTTAAAAGACTTGACTTATTACAAAATTAATTTGTTTTTATTGAGAATAGAAACATGTCTTCAAACAAATTTAAGAACGTGGCTTTGAATTTTATTTCTTAAAGTTGCCAATTTCTAAGAGTGTTAATTGCATACTCCGACATATCTAATATAATTTTATAAGTGGCGGTAGGAGGAAGGTGATGTCTATTCGATTATGGACTTGAGAAAAGCATATTAAAACATATTTGAATATTTCTTTTTACAATAATAAAAAAGTTATCTTAGAATAATAGTAACAACAAATAATAGATAATGGAAGCAATGGCAATCTATATAATTGACTAAGTAACGATAATCAAATTTCTTTTGTCGTCATCAAACGTGGCAATTATGCATTTTTCTCCCTTTCTTTAATTAATATTAAGTCCATGACTAATTACACTTTTATTTATTTGGTATGTCATTAGGATTAAACTAATATATTAGTTAACGTGCCTTATCGAAATTAGTTGACGACTAAATGATTGTTTATATGGGAAAAAGTAGGCTATAACCTACTCAAAGAAAAAAAAATCAAAATAATCAGTAATTTTAACTTATTAACTCAAAAAGTCATGAAGGAATATCATTTTTGAGGAACCTCGTATTATTTAAAAGAAAATGTAATGAGTGTTATCGTAAAATAAAATTTTCACACATATTTAAATATGTTGAATCTCAAAACGAATACTGAATATCGATAAAAGAACCCATTGCATATAAACTAAGGGGTTGTGCGATTACAATTTTCATAGTCTGAGTAGTCAAATAATCCTACAATTAATTTCTTGGCTATATAACATTGATATTGTTTTAAGAAATTACTAAAAAGAAATATAAATAAATATTTTAAATGATATATTAAAGTGTCATCATCATTTTAACAAATTCATCAAAGTTGACTTGACCATCTCCATCCAAATCTGCTTCTTTAATCATCTGTTCTGCTTCTTCTTCTGTTAATTTTTCCCCCAAGTTAATCATCACGTGCCTCAGCTGCAACAAATTCGAAATATTTTTAACAAATTTAAGTTATATATATTGATCGCTAGCAGTGCATTATCAATATCTTATAAGCGAAATGATATTATGGATGATGTAATCATATGAGATTCAATATCGTTGATTCGATTAATTCAAATACGCAATGCGTAAGTTTTACTAAACGAGGAAAGTGCTCTCTGTTATGGATTATCAAAGTTAATCTTTCATCAATTGTCTCTTTTACATATGACTATTTAATAAGTGATTCTCCTTTTATTTCTCTCGCAATTTATGAATATCTTATATCATATTTTAAAGAGACTTTGTTTTGAACAAGTTAAAAGATTTGTAAGAAAACATAAAATTATTTACGATCTAAGATTTTATAAATTATTGAAAATGGTAAACAATAATCTAATGATTTATTTGTAAAATTGAGTAAATATAATTAAGCATTAGATGTAAAAGGTAACTTTTCAATAACTATATGTCACTTCTAAAAATAGAGATAATATTTAATTTAAATAATGTCTAAAAAAAGGAACATTTGCATAAAGCCATAATCAATCGATTGAACTCGAGACTTAATAATGATTCATGAATAGAGATATCCTATTTATTTTACCATAATTCTTGTATATATGTATAATATTATTTGAATTCACTCATTAAAAACTTATTAATTAATAAATTAATAAAAAGTCAAAAGGAGCAAGTGCATTGTTCAGTGTGAACTGTGGAAAAATTCATTGCATTGACAGATTGGTTTCAAAATGAGAATAATAATAACCAAATAATTATCTAGGATATGAAACAACTGTAAAAATAAGAATATTTAAAATAATAATGACAGAAAAATTAACATGTGAGCCCCCTCACCTTCCCCTTAACTAGGTTAATTATTATATTAATTAATAATCCAATTAAAATATTTACTAATTCCCTTTTTTTTTATTAACATGCTTTTATCTTTTTGACTTGTCTTCAAGAACAATATGAGTACATGCCGTACCTGATTGACTCCACTCACAAATATATATTTTTTTCAATTATTATAAGAGTACTTGAAAAAAAAATATAGTAATTCCTTTTTAAAATCACATAATATAATAATAATAATAATAATAATAATAATAATAATAATAATAGTAAAAGCACAAAATCAACTTACATCGGTAGCCGAAATATAATCATTTTGATCTTTATCGAACACCTTAAAAACTTCTTTAAGTTCTTCCTCTAAATCAGTATCCTGAAAAAAGAAAAAAAAAATCATGTCCAAATGTTCCTTAAAACACTTGAAACTTACTAAGTTAGCATAATAACAGAGCCAAAAATTCTAATAAAAAAATTCAAAAAATATATAATAATGTCACTAAGAATTTATTGTTACTTTAGCTGCACAGTATAATTTTTTAACGAAGAACCCAGTTCCGCCATTGACTTGACATAATTTAGAGGGAGGAAAAATATAGATGAAAATTTCATAAAAATTTACTCGCACCAAGCCAAACATACGCATGACATGTCTATTTACACTTAAAATCACCTGATAACAATGAGTCGATATAATTTAGTGTAAACACTTGATATGGTTAAATAAGATGTTGAAATTACCTTCATTTTCTTGGTGATGAGATTCAAGAATTCAATGAATTCCATGGTCCCATTATCAGGATTATCAACATCAACTTCATTAATCATATTGCATAGTTCTTCCTCTGTTGGATTTTGATCCAATGATCTTATCACTGTTGCCAATTCTTCTATTGTAATGCAACCTAAAAATAAAATAAAGTAAAATCATATTAGGATGAATATGATTAATTCGCAGAAATTTCGTTCTTGAATCTTAAGTACAAAAGAAATTATTGAAAGGAGCATTTTCCTTTAATTAGCTTTAAGCAATTTAAATCATTATTTAGACGAGATTTTAATGTTGATATCAAGTATAGAATGAGAGAAAAAAAGAAAGAAAAGATTACTAGTACTCATTGTTATCGTCTCCATTTTGAGTGGTTCAATGCTGGTATTAAATATGGAGAGAACAAATAACAATAATATATTCACTGGAATCCAGGTCTGGAAAAGATAAAATGTACGCAGACCTTACACTACCTCATAGAGAGAGACAAGTTGTTTCCGCAAAACCCTTGTCTTAAAAATATCAAACAATATTGAGACAAAGAACAAAAAATAAATATATATATAAAATTAATACTAATAATTACCATCTACATCTTTGTCAAATAAAGTGATGGCTTCTTTGAATTGAACAAGATGATTTTCTTCCTTCACTATTTTATCTGCCATGGTGTTTTCTTCTTGGATCTTTAAATTTGTTGAGTATACAGAGAGAGAAGAGACAGAGAGTTAAGTATATATAATGTTGGATGGGCTTTATTTATATTATATTATATATAGAAGAATTTAAAATATTAAAACTTTTGATTTTTAATAAGAAAAAAGAAAAAAAATGAGAGGAGTGAATAAGGGGTTTGATAAGAGAAAAGTTCTAAAGTTATATTTGATTTTAAACAAAATTGGCTTAATACATAGTCACCATCTTAAATTAGTCAGAATATTTCATTTAGACATTCGAACTAAATCTTGTTTCAATTGAATACTTCCACTCCTAATAAATTAATTCAGATTAGACGGTTTTTGATTTAAATT
>JAABOM020000075.1:90243-140505 GCA_011800125.2 Solanum clarkiae | reverse complement strand
ATGAAATTATATTAAAATTTATAAAGTGGTAGATCTAACAACTTTTTTTAACATCAAAACATTCTTCAACAAAGGAAAGTTTTTAATAGTGCTTAGTATGCTTAGGAAATAAAAGCAAATAAAAGAAGGGAGCACTAGAAATACAAAATAATCATCCAAAAATTAGAAGTAAAAGCATTTTTTGTGAAGAAATGTGAGTGTATGCTCTTTTGAGAATAACACTATCCAATCACAATGTCGTTTTCCTGCAGATTTCCATCCCAAATTTCATGAGTATTTTTGAAGTTTTATATGAGTTAATGTGAAGATAATAGTAGGTATTGAAAAACTCCATTAATAAGTCTGATAAAAGCTTTAACAATAGTAAATGAATTTTGTGAATTAATGAAATTAAATTCAAAAATGCAATGGAGATTTGTTGGGTTTGTAAAATTGAACTTATAATATAAAATTCAAAACAAATAGGTAAGATTTCACCCGTTTGACATGAATTTGGTGTTCAATTTGAGATTAAGTATGGAGATGATGATTGTCGGTTGGTGGAGATGGTGCTTGTAGGTTGGGAGAGGTGGAGGAGGAGGAAAAGTGAGAGAAAAATAATTTAATTTTCTTAAAATAGAAAATTTATGTTTTATTATTTATTTAATATTTTTTATTAATAATTAAAAATAGTTATAGAGATATTATGACATGACATTAAAATATATGACGTGGAAATGACATGTCATTTTTGTAAGGGAGAGTGAGCTACACACATGGTACAAGGGGTTTAAAAATCTCGTTTTAATCGAGTTTAAGGGTCCAGAAGCTCATTCTGGTAGGTACAGGAGTTCAGATGACAAAATCCAGTATAAGGATCTATGTGACAAATGAGACCAAGTATAAGGGCAAATTAGGTCATTTTACCTTATTGATTTGCTTTTTTTTATTCTATGTATAATATCAGCATCATTACTATATGATATTTTGTCAATGTATGATATTATAGTAGTGTTATGCATGACTGAACATAATTTTTTGTGATGCCCTGATAGTATATTGATACCTTATTGTCTATCAGTATCATTTACGATTGTGCCTATGCTTTAAGAAGTAACTAAAAGAAAATTATTAAGTTTCAATTTTATTTATTAAACTCTAAACCCTAATAGTATATATACTTTAATGGTATCAAGTAGTTTCTTTTTCTTTGATACTATTAGAGTATATATATAATTTGATCGGAAGAGGCCCAATATGATTTTATGCGCCAAAGAACAGGAAACAAACTATTGCATTGATTTTCTATGTGTATTAGCCCACGAAATCTGGCGCTGCCGGATTCTTGATAGTATCAAGAAGTTTCACTAAATCACACTGCCTCTTCCATCTTGATACCATCAGAATATATATATTCTCTGATGATATCAAATACGTGAAAATGATTAAAAACATAAGGTATAAACGTAAAAAAATACCCATTTATAAATAATATTTTTTTAATATAAAATTATTAAATTCGACTGAATAACTCTTTATCTCCATTTTGACCATATTTTAAGTTTTACACCCAAACAGAACGCTGCGTTGCGTGTGAAGAGGATTGCCATTTTTGTCTCTCATATTTATGACCACTTTTATCTCTTAACTATATATATATAATACTCTCTTTCACTGTTCATTTTTATTTGTTATTATTTTATTTATCGAGATTAAGCTATATAAATTTTATTAATATTTTAAGATGTATTTTTTATTATATTAGTCTGAGAAGGATTATAATTTATAGTATTTTTATATAGTTTTTAACAATTTAAATTTTAGATTTAAAATATTAAATTTAACTATTTCAATTTAATTGACTTAAAAAATAAAATAATAACAAAATAAAAATGAACCTATGGATATATACTGCTTTGATTTTTATTACTCCCAAAATTTATTCAAAATAGTCTGATGCTACTTTTTGTGTCCACGGGCGTGGACTTTCCACAGCACGTAAGAAGTGGTAAACCTTCATATTCGTTCAAAGGTTGTTTTGAACAAGATTAAAATAAAGTCTTGACTTTAAATTTTGTTTTTATTGTGTATTGTATAAATTGATAAAATTTTAAATTTTGAATAATAGTGTGTCCGTCTGAATCAATATTTTTTTTCATACATTTTTCGAAGTAAGTGATACATAGATTTGAGCGCATAATACTGATTCAAACTCTATTGTGAATAAAAGTATAGTATTTAAGTAAAAAATGATCGATGGATCTATATATTATCCATCGAGCTCGAATCATATGATAAACATTACACAAAATAAAGGAGATAATAATATTGTTTATTAATTTTTTAAATTATACCTGGAGTGTAAATAATCTTCACCCATATATACAACCACATGCCTCTCACATTGGAGGTAAAACACTCCCTACGCTTCATATTTGAAATTCGAATTCGAGATTGCTAAATAAGGCATGAAGAAGTATTTATCACTTCAACACCGTCCTTTACGACTCGCACATGCTGAAGTTGCTTAAGAATTAAACAAGAACATCAACTATGAGGGACACACATGAGTACTAAAATACTCCCTTCGTCTCAAATTAATTGAATTTTTGAAACTTTTTTCAAGGTTCAAAATAGTTGAATTGTTTAAAGTCCAAGAAAAATGTTAGAAACTTTTTTCATATTTACCCTTTCATTTATTAAAAGTTTTATATTTTCTAGGAGACAAATTACACTACATATTTATGACTTCACAAACGGCAAGAGCGGAAAGTATGATTTAAATTTTATCTTTGAATGTTTTTCTTAATATGTGTGCATTGCCTTACAAATTCAATTAAAATGAGACAGCGGGAGTACTAAAAGCTTGCTTAGTATTGGCAAACTTGCTGAATACTATTTATTTCAATGAGTTTTCTCAAAACATGATTAAAAAACATGACTGGTAGATTGTACAACTAGAAAATGTCACAAAGATTTTCTAGGTTTAAACATGAAAATAAAATTTACAAGGGCCCTTTCTAAGGCTGAAAAACTAACAAACTAAAGTTCAACAAATTCATTCATGATACCTTCAACAAATTCACCCTTGTGAAGATGCCAAAAACTTTGTCGGTCCGCGACAGATTTGTGGTCACTGGTGAACTGTTAAACAGAAATTGTGGAGAACTTCTCTTGGATTGATATGTTGTCCTTATTATTCAGATGGGCTGACCTTTCGGGACGATTTGATCCTTAAGCCACATGTATATTGGAACGAGCACGTAGTAACTTGCAGCCATTATGCCAAGCAGGAATCGCATGAGAAATACGAACGGGTTTACAGGCTTGCTCACATCCTCAGCCTTGGGACCAAGCTGCAACACAACAACACAACACCCAGGAAATATTTACTATTGGTGAAAGAAAGTATAGTTCAGGTTTGATAGCAAAGCTTCAATCCACTAAAACTGTCAAATTCTCAATCAGAGAGTTCAAAATGTAAGCAGACTTAAAAGCAGATGCATCGCAAAAGTAATTTTTCTATCAGGTGTGCAAGTTTCCTACATAAACTATCACCAAGTGTTTGTCGAAACATACCTCAGGTATCAGTTATCCCTTTGACTATAGATGAAACAAGAAACGTTTAAGCTTGTACATTTATTGGCAGTACTAGAAAGTAGTATGATGAACATTTTTTCAAATGGGCATAAAAGAATTCACAGTACTTGAACGTTCAATTGCTTAATGAAATTAGAATTCCAAAGAAATTGTATATCCTGTGGTATACCAAATGTTTCCAGATGTTTGGAGGTGGAAAATGTGTCTGTAAAGTGGCATGAAGAGAGTATGATATAGTGACAGAAAGTCACTGACTGTGTTTTTAAAAATTTTCCGAGTAGGAATTCAAAGCGTTTAAGTCATCTAACAGATTGACCAAAACAAAAGCTTCAAATATGGCATTTCTAAGCAACATCACACGTTTTAGGAAGAATAGAAGTCCCTACCTGCAATGGAGATTCCCCACCAAATGGTTTCACTCCAGTCACAGAGCAGCCCATGATCAACCCGTGCCGGCGGACACCACGATACCATTTTGGACCAATCCGCTTCAGCTTAACTTGTGTGAAACCAGCCTTTTTAAACCATTCTATATATTCTTCTTCTTTTGGAAAGAGCATCCAGACATCTGCAAAGAAACGAGATAACCAAAATGTCGGGTACACTGGACCAATTACGCAGGCAACCCCACCGATGGTTAGTACCCGGTAAGCTTCCTTGATCCCTCGCTGTGGATCTGGCCAATACTCAATGCTGGAGAACACCAATCATGTTATTACATCTAGAGTAATAAATAGGTGACACCAGTAAATATTGCAAAGTAAATTGAACTGGATTCCGCCGGAAATGAGCAAAGATCACACATCAAGCATATATTAACCTTGAATTTGCCAGTTTCCAACAATAAGAATCAATATAAGCAAAATTTTATAAGAATAAAATATGACACTTGGGTTTCACTCAACCCCAAAAGTTAGCTCATGAGGGAGGATTGCTCAAGTCCATATAAGCAAACCACCAATTAATACCCCAACGGATGTGGGACTCTAACACCCTCTTACGCTCATGCCCAACTAGAGCGTGAACTGAAAGCCCAAACTGGGATTGATTTGGCTTTGATACCATATAAGATATGGCACCTAGGTACTAACTAAACCCCAAAAGCTAGCTCATGAGGGAGAATTGCCCAAGTTCATATAAGCAAACCACCGGTCCATTCTCGTGGGACTCTAACAATAAGGAAGGAAATATAAACAATGGTTGAAAACATGAAGTGAAAATAATATCTCCATGTTGTTTGAAGTTGACTTGCATCAAGTATATTGAGTAATACAAGTACCTCCGTGGCCATGTTAATTCTTCAAAGCATCACACTTCATTTGTGCACCAGTAAATAGTAATTTCAGAATTGAAGCTACAAAAAGGCTATACCCGTGGCCTAAAAAAAGTAGCGGAACCATATGGAATTGAACTGTACAACCTAATGGTCTTTTATTAAAATTACATGGAGCATTAAAGAGCATTTCAACATCTGAGAGAGTAACAGAACTCCACCTCAGCTCGATGGTAGAGCTAGATGGAGAAAAGGGGCTTAAACAGAATCCCTTCATTTTAAAACTACACCATGCTAAAAGGGAAAAACAATTTTTTTAGCTGTATGTACTTATTTAGGGAATTTATATCAGATATCTGCACCAAATATATTTGTGGGATTCACTGGGTATGTTGTTGTTGTATCTGAGCCAAAGATATTGGGTTGGCACAGAGGTTGATCCAAGATTTGAACTTTATGAGCTCAAGTTCAGATTCTATCATAACTCATTTGATTTATTCGGTTAGAAATCAATTTATAACTTCATTTGTGAATTGTTATCACATATCCGAGCTTGGGTTCCATGAAGCCATAACTTACATTCTCCATCTGCTCTTTAGGAGCGGACACATTATCAATCAAGTTTCAAAACGTGTGCCAACTGACCCTCAGGATTTCTCAATTATCCCCAAGAAAAACAAAGGTCAGGGGCGGAGCCACAATCCAGGTTCCACGAAACCCACTAGTTATGGCTCAAATCTTTGTATTATTAGTAAGACTCACCTAATATGTACAAATAAATTTATCTAGAACCAACTAAACAAAAAGAGTTGCTGTTTAGAACTCACATACTTCCTCAATTTCAATTTGTTTGGCTTAATTTAATTTTAGTTTGTTTAAAGAAGAATGCTTTTTCTTTTTGACAACTCTTTCATTTTAACCTTCCAGTTTACAAGAATCAAAAGTCTTTGCTTTATTTTATTAAACTCCGTGTCAAGTCAAAATCAGACAAACAAATTAAAATGGAGGCATTGCTTAAAATTCTGGCATCTCCGCGGGGATTTGCATTTAAAACAAAAAAGAGTAGAGAAACTACCTTCCAGCTGAAATGTATCTATCAAAAGTATCAGTAGGAAATGGTAGATCCTCAGCATCTCCTTCAAGGATCTTGCACTCTTTCAATGGCTCCTTCTGCCTAGCCTTAGCAAGCTGATGAGGTGATTGATCAATAATTGTCACATTCTTAGCATCAACATGCTTAACAATCCCAAGAGTTGTAAATCCAGTTCCACCACCCACATCAACCACTTGCAAATTCCTAGTGTGTAGCTCAGCTGGTTCAAGTGCTTCATCTCTCATATCTTCAGTCCAATGCCCAGGATTTATCACGTGGTCATAGATAATAGACAAGAACCTGTAGAACCAAAATGCCTCTTTTTTGTGTTGTATGAATCTTGGTTGAGAAGCAGGCCTTGAAGCAGATAAGCTGCATTTGGTGGTGGGTCGTAGGGTTCTTGTTGCTCTGAAATTCACAAAACCCTTTTGGGGTAAACACTTAAGATTCAATTCTGACCCAAGAAAAGAGGACCCAGATGGAGAAATTCCACTAAGGAGCTTGAAATTATCAGCTCCGCTCAGTATTGAAGACGCCATGATAGCTTTGAAGCTGTAATTTTTACAATACTTCAAGCTAAAAGAAGCTAACCCCAGATGCTATATCTTTGAATTCATAAGCTTTTCTGCAATTTTGAAGGAATTTAGGAGAAGGTGAAGAAGAAACAAGACAAGAAGTTCAGTGAGGTAGTGGAAATGGAACCATTACCTTTTTGGCTACCACATGTTGAGATTACGATTACAACTCAGAGAGAAACAAGAACCACAAAGTGAGTACGACACCGTTCTGCCTCTTTTTTAAAAACCTCACATGAACTATTTTTTTTTTGTGAAATTTTGGAAGAAAAAAAAAAGGATAGTCTGAAACCAAGGGAGGTCATGAAACCCCAACAACATCTCTTGTTGTCATTTAAACCGGGGGGATATATCAAATGCTAGATTGACTAAATTATAGCTATTAAATTAGCTTATTATGCTAAGGATAATTTTCAAACACTATGTCGTAGTATGAGATATCCTTATGCGTAAAAGCTGATATATTCTGTTTCAACATTTAGCATAATTCTGAATAGTTTTATCTTGATTCAATTTCAGGTAAAGAGAGGGGGCGGGCCGGGGGTTGGGGAGATGAAATAAAAGAAAACATGAGGGAAATTTGGAGTAAATTTGATCATGTTGACCTTTAAATTTTGTACTCTAAAGTATTCCCTAATACTCTACGCAGCAAAATTTATTTTTTATACTTGCGTGACACCAACTATTAACATTTTTTCCACTCAAATTTTTCTATTCCAGTGTAGTTAGCAATTTAGAACTACTTAAGACATTTAAAATAATTCAAATCAGGTGCTTCAGATCAGCCACAAACCAAAATTAGACTAGACTCAATTGCCTATCACTTGGCTAATATGTGTTTTGTAACTATCGGTTGCATGCTAGGCGTGTTGCTCATGTGCATGCCCATGACTTTGGAATTGTTAGCTAGTCATTGCTCAATGCCTCTAAGTCAATGTCAATGCAAACCCACACATTGCCTTTATCCATGCCTTGACATCAATGTCCTAATTGCCTAGTTACCTTTAGTTATGCAATAGTTCAAATAACTAGTTGAACATAGATTTTAGTGTCATTACGCACCTCTTAAATTTGTGAACATCTTATTGTCTACATCAGCTCTTGCATATTAGTTGTGCTCGTATGTATATATATATGTGACAACGCTAACATATCATAACCTTATCACTATCACATTTAATTCAAATTCACTAATCAAGGGACTAACATCTATCATCATTTTTCTTAGCTGAACAACAAACACATAAACACTCTATCCTTAATTAACGGATTGTTTGGTTGGCGTTTTAGTTATATAAAGATTATATAACAAGGGATAATATTAAGGGGAGATAGTTATACATGTATCATGTACTTTAAAAGGGATATTTTAGTCATTAAATAGTTAAATTTTCTCCTAATTACAGATTTACGAATAAGCGCCATTCTAGATTAATCTCCCGCCCAATTCTCAAAACACGTAGGCCCACTTCCACGCTGGCAATCCTCGTGCCCATCAATTCCACCAATCAGAGCACAGCATTTATTCCTATATATAGATTCCGTACCCTCTTCCTCTTTCACCACTGACACTAAAACAGCAGCATACAAATCGAGAGCTAGATTTTTAGGGTTTCTGTTTCATCGGAAAAAAAAATGAGTTCCGGCGGTGGATCAGGCAAGGGCGGCGCCGGCAGAGGGAAATCAAAGGCTTCAAAATCTGTTTCTAGGTCATCGAAGGCGGGTCTCCAATTCCCCGTCGGTAGGATCGCCCGTTTTCTTAAGAATGGAAAATATGCTGAACGTGTTGGAGCTGGTGCACCGGTTTATCTCTCTGCTGTCCTTGAATACCTCGCTGCTGAGGTAATTTTATACATGATTTGGTCGATTAAATTCACTTTAGCTCTAATTTTATGCGATTGTTTTGACTAGATTTGGTTGATTAAATTCAACTTAATCCAATTTTGAGTTCAAATGTACTCCAATTTGATATATGTTTACTTGATTCGGTTGATAGAAATCAAATTTATTTCAGTTTCTATGATTTATTTTACTTGATTTCTTATTTACTCCAATTTTATGCGATTGTTTTTACTTGTTCTGGTCGATTGAATTCAAATTCACTTCAGTTTTGTGCGATTGTGCTAACTTGATTTGGTCAATTGAATTCATATTTTCTCCAATTTTATGTGATTGTTTAACTTGCTTTGGGCGATTGAATTCAAACTTGCTTCAATTTATGTTTTTTCCTTGATTTAGTCTATTGAATTCAGATTTACTTCCATTAATGTGACATGGTTTGAATTTTGCATAAAGTTTAAGAAGGAATATTTTAATATTTGTGGTTTTAAACATGTTATAATCACTACATTTGTGATAAACTCTTGAGATGCTGAGAAGCTTTGTATTAAATGAAAGGTGTTTTAGAGATTTATCTAGTTTAGTGTTATCAATTATCTGGAGATTGTGATGACTGATGCTGGAGTTGGATTCTTTGATCTGAAAAAAACTTGTACAATCTTTTGATTCTTAATTTATTATAATTTTTAAATCTAGGTGTTGGAGTTGGCTGGAAATGCAGCAAGGGATAATAAGAAGAATCGTATAGTGCCGAGGCACATTCAGTTGGCTGTGAGGAATGATGAGGAGCTGAGCAAGCTTTTGGGTCAGGTTACAATTGCTAATGGAGGTGTCTTGCCCAACATTCATCAGAATCTGTTGCCTAGAAAGGCTGGCTCAGGCAAGGGTGATATTGGCTCTGCATCTCAAGAATTTTAGAAAATAAAGTACTCCTAGTTTTGAAATCGATATGAAGTGAACAATTCATATATGTAATATAGAATTGGGTTTTGTTTTTGATAGTTTTGAATTCAATGGTGCTGTCAACTTGCTGTTTTGGTATACAACTTGGAAAAGTTCTTGTGATGTCAATGGAGTTGGATCAACTTTTTTTGGCTATACATTTACAGTCTGCTGTTTTCTGAATTTGTCATTCTCGTTGTTACCTTATGTTATTCAGTCACAAAAATATAAAATACTTGAGGCATGTATATGAGCAGTTATATCAGATGTTGTCTTAATGTAGTTCTGTTCCGGCAGAGTGGCATGAATGTCAAGCATTCTGCGCTTCACTCATAACTTTACTATGTGCAGCATCTGAATTTCAGTCATACTGACCAGGAAATATGTGTCAAAATCCAGGTTAGCCCCTCTTCGTGTTGTGTTCCTTATGATGTGAGTTCTGGGCTGGTTAGTTTGACATTTTGACATATAGATTTCCTCTTAACATGTTAAGATAAGTTACCCTGAATCATAATCGATAAACTACACCAGAAAGTAGATGTTTACAATATTCACATTTGGAGCTGGAGAATGGTACCCCCTTTAACATAGTGAAAGCCAAGACAGCTAATCCCTACAAGGCTGGTGTATACTAACAAAATCATCCAAGGAATTTGAGGGGCTAACCTGAATGTTGACATGTATTAACTGGTCCATGTTAGCCACTACATCTGTAACAAGCTTGTGATTCTTCATAGAAATTTTCCTTGTGAAGAACGATAAGCACTTATGATGTACTTGTTATAAAAGATCTTCTGTTCATAGATTGTCTAAAACATCCATTTTCACTTTTGGAGTTTATCAACTTCACTAACATACTTGACGTAAGTGTTGATGGTTTTTCATGAGGAATTATTATGGTGTGGAAAAGCAAAAATCTTGTTGTAGACTATTCTGAGCTGGTCATGTTAATACAAAGGGCATCAAGGGGGAAATTGTTTTACACAACAACATACACATTGTAATCCAAACAAACATTTCAACATAAAGCTGTACACACTAACATGTTAACAAAATTTTAATAGATCATATATTTAGGTATGTCTCCATTTAATTATATAGTAGATTTAGTGTGCAGAGTTTTTTAGCTTATGCACTGAGGATTAAATCACCGGTTCTTATAAGTATAAAGTTTTTTTTATTCACAATCTAAGATGGATATTGGACAAGCCATCGATATGATTGTAGCACAATATTATATATATAATACATCTATTAGCACATGAATTTTGGATATGTTGAGGCTCGGGGCACACTTTTCTTGAAAACCTATGCAAAACTGGCTGTAACGAGCTCATTATGAGTTCCAGCAGGCCAGTGCCATTGAATGGCGCCTGGGAGCATTTTATGGGCTTCAAAATAAAAAACAAGCGATTTTCTCAGTTTTTCGTGGGTGTTAGCCCACGGATTTTGGAATCATATGCCGGAGTCCTATGCAGCACTAGAATTCATGGGCTAACATCCATAGGAATTTGCCGAAATCGCCTATTTCAGCTTCCTTGGCCCATAAAATCCTACCAGACCCCCGCCAACCTGCCGAGATACCTGGGCCTCTTGCCGGATTCGTTGAGAACACACTAGTGTGATTATTCGGGAATCTTCTGTCGGAGCCCCATGCAATGCTAAAATCCGTGGGCTAACACTCACATAAATATACTGAAATCGCCTGTTTTGGCTTCCTTGGCCCATAAAATCCTACCAGGCCCCCGCCAACCTGTCGGGACACCTGGGCCTCTTGCTGGACTCGTTGCGGACCCACTCGTGTGATTATTCGAGAATCTTGCGCCGGAGCCCCATGCAATACCAAAATCCATGTGCTAACACCCACAAAAATCTACTGAAATCGCTTGTTTTGGCTTCCTTGGCCCATAAAATTCTATCAGGCCTCCGCCGGGCCATCTGGGCCTCTTTCCGGGCTCGATGCAGACCCACTTGTATAATTTTTCAAGAATTTTGCGCCAGAGCCCCATGCGCCCAAATCCGTGGGCTAACACCCATAGAAATTTGTCGAAATTGCCTGTTTCTGCATACTTAGCCAGTAAAATCCTACCAGGCCTCCGCCAACGCCACCGGGCCACCTGGGCCTCTTGACGGGCTCGATGCGGACCAATTCGTACAATTTTCCGGAATCTTGCGCCTGAGCCCTATGCTGCGCCAGAATCCGTGAGCTAACACCCACAGAAATCAACAAAATCTCCTGTTTTGGCTTCCTTGGCCCATAAAATCCTACCAGGCCCCGCCAACACCACCGGGCAACCTAGGCCTCTTGCCTGACTCGTTGCAAATCCACTTGTTTGATTTTATGGGAATCTTGTGCTAAAGCCCCATGTAGCGCCAGAATCCGTGGGCTAACACCAACAAAAATCTGCCGAAATCGACTGTTTCGGCTTCCTTGGCCCATAAAATCCTAGCAGGTCTCCACCAAGGCCGCCGAGCCACCTGGGCGTCTTGCCGGGCTCGTTGCAGACCCACCCATATGATTTTTTGGGAATCTTGCACTGGAGCCCAGTGCAGTGCCAGAATCCGTGGGCTAATACCCAATGAAATCTACTGAAATAGCTTGTTTTGGCTTCCTTGGCCCATAAAATCCTACCAGGTCTCCACCAACGCCGCCGGGCCACCTAGGCCTATTTATGGGCACATTGAGAACCCACTCGTATGATTTTTCGGGAATCTTGAGCTGGAGCCCCATGCAACGCTAGAATCTGTGGTCCAACACCTGTAGAAATCTGCCGAAATTGCTCGTTTCGAGCTTCCTTGGCCCATATAATCCTACCAGGCCTCTGCCAACGCCATTGAGCCACTTGGGCCTCTTTTCGAGCTCGATGCAGACCCACTTGTATGATTTTTTAGGAATCTTGTGCCAGAGCATGAAGCAGCGCTAGAATCCGTGGGCTAACACCAACAGAAATCTGCCAAAATCGCCTGTTTCGGCTTCCTTGGCCCATGAAATATTACTAGGCCCCTGCCAACACCATCGGACCACCTTGGCCTCTTGCCATATGTTTTTGAGAATCTTGCATCGGAGCCTCATGTAACGCCAGTATCAGTGGGCTAACACCCACCGATATCTGCCGAAATTGCCTGTTTCGGCTTCCTTGACCTATAAAATCCTACCTAGACTCCGCCAAAATCACTAGGCCACCTGGGCTTCCTTTTGGGCTCGTAGCAGACCTACTCGTATGTTTTTTCAGGAATCTTGCATCGGAGCCCTATGTAGCGCTAGAATCCATGGGCTAACACGTACAAAAATCTGCTGTAATCGCCTGTTTCGGATTTCTTGGCCCATAAAACTTACCAACCCTCTGCCAACATCGCTGGGCCACCTGGGCCTCTTGTTGGGCTCGTTATGGACCCACTCTAATGATATTTCGGGAATCTTGCGCCGGAGCCCATGCAACGATAGAATTCGTGGGCGAATACCCACTAAAATCTACCGAAATTGCCTATTTCGGCTTCCTTGGCCTATAAAAACAAACCAGGTCCCCGCCAATGTCGTCGGGCTACCTGGGCCTCTTTTCGGGCTCATTATAGACCCACTCATATAATTTTTCGGGAATCTTGTGATGGAGCCTCATGCAATGCCAGATCCGTGGGCTAATACCTATAGAAATCTGCCGAAATCGCTTGTTTCAGCTTCCTTGGCCCATAAAATTCTACCAGGCCTCTGGCAATGCTGTCGGGCCACCTGGGCGTCCTGCCGGGCTCGTTGTTGATCCACTCGTATGATTTTTTGGGAATCTTGTGCCAGAGCCCCATGCAGCGCCAAAATCTGTGAGCTAACACCCACATAAATCTACTGAAATTGTCTGTTTCGGCTTCCTTGACCCATAAAATCGTACTAGGCCTCTCCACCAACGCCGCCGACCACCTGGGCCTCTTTTCGAGCTTAATATAGACCCACTCGTATGATTTTTCGGGAATGTTGTGCCAGAGCCTCATGCAGTCATATGATTTTTCGGGAATCTTGTGCCAGAGCCCAATGCAAGCCCAAAATCCGTGGGCTAACAACCACAGAAATCTGCCAAAATCGTCTGTTTTGGCTTCTTTGGCCCATAAAATCCTACTAGGCCTCCGCCAACGCTGCCAGGCCAGCTGGGTCTTTTGCCAGGCTCGTTGTGGACCCATTTAATGATTTTTTGGGGATCTTGCACCGGCGCCCCATACAGCGCCAGAATTCGTGATCTAATACCCACGGAAAACTGCCAAAATCGCTTGTTTCGGCATCTTTGGCCCATAAAATCTTACCAAGCCTCAACCAACGCCACCGGGACACCTAGGCCTCTTGCCGGGCTCATTACGGACCCACTTGTATGATTTTTTAGGAATATTATACCGAAGCCCGTGCAGCGCCAGAATCCGTGGGCTCACACCCACAGAAATCTACTGAAATTGCTTGTTTCGACTTTCTTAGCCCATAAAATCCTACCAGGTCTCTGCCAATGTTGTCGGGCCACCTGGGGGCTCTTGCCGTGCTCGTTGTGGACCAATTCGTATGATTTTTCAGGAATCTTACGTCGTAGCTCCATGAAGTGCCAGAATTCGTGTGCTAACACCCACAGAAATCTGCCGAAATTGCTTGTTTCGGCTTTCTTCGCCCATAAATTCCTACCAGGTCTCCGCCGACGCCGACGGGCCACCTGGGCCTCTTGCCGGGCTTGTTGCAGACCCGCTCCTATGATTTTTCAAGAATCTTGCGTTGGAGCCCCATGCAGCGCTGGAATCCGTGGGCTGACACCTACAGAAATCAGCCGAAATCGCCTATTTCGGCTTCCTTGGCCCATAAAATCCTACTAGTCCTCCGCCAACGCTGCAGGGCCACCTGGGCCTCTTTTCGGACTCGTTGCAGATCCAATCATATGATTTTTTGGGAATATTGCGCCAGAAGCCCCATATAACACCTGAATCCATGGGCTAACACCCACATAAAACTGCCGAAATCGCTTGTTTCGGTTTAGCCCATAAAATCCTACCAGGCCTCCGCCAATATTGCCAGGCCACCTGGGCCTTTCGTTGGGCTTGTTGTAGACTTATTCATATGATTTTTTGGGAATCTTGCGCCGGAGCCCCATGCATCGCCAAAATCCGTGGGCTAACACCCATAGAAAATTGTTGAAGTCGCCTGCTTCGACTTCTTTGGCCCATAAAATCCTAGCAGGCCTCCGTCAATGCCGCGGGGCCACTCAGGCCTCTTGCCAGGCTCATTTCGGACCCACTTGTATGATTATTCGAGAATCTTGCGTCGGAGCCCCATGCAGCATCAGAATCCATGGGCTAACACCCACAAAAACTGCTGAAATCGTCTGTTTTGGCTTTCTTGGCCCATAAAATCCTACCAGGCCTCCGCCAACGCCGCTGGGCCACCTGGGCGTCTTGTCGGGCTCGTTGCGGATCCATTCGTATGATCTTTTGGGAATCTTGCGCCGGAGCCCCAGGCAACGCCAATATCCGTGGGCTAGCACCCACAGAAAACTGTAAAAATCGTTTGTTTCGGCTTCTTTGGCCCATAAATCCTGCCAGGCCTCCGTCAACGCCGCTAGGCCACCTGTGCCTCTTGCCGAGCTCATTGCAAACTCACTCGTATGATTTTTCAGGAATCTTGCCTCGGAGCTCCATGCAGCGCCAGAATCTTTGAAAATCGCCTGTAATGCTCTTAGGTGCCTTTTGATACTACAGGCCTAATGGAACTCTTAGCGTACTCGTTACAGACGGGTACATAGAATTTTCTTAGAAAATAGGCTCAAAGCGCTGGAAACCCCCAAATCTATGGGCTAACACCCACGAAAAACTCAGAAAATTGCACGATTCCCCTTTTTAGGCCCATAAAATACTCCCAAGAGTCGTCTGATATCATCGGGCCTACTGGAACTCTTAGCGAGCTCATTACGGATGGGTATGTATAATGTTCTGAGAAACATGGGCCCGAAGTCCCAGGACCCGACGAATACGTGGGCTAACACCTACGAAAAACTGAAAAAATTGTCTGATTCTTGTTTCGGACACCATAAAATGCTCCTCGACGTTGTCCGATGCCACTAAGCCTACTGGAACTCTTATTGGGCTCGTTATGGATGGTTACCTAGAATTTCTAAGAAAAATGGATCCAAAGCCCTTGCATCCCCCGAATCTGTGGGTTAACACCTAAAGAAAAATTGAAAAAAATCGTCTGATTCCTGTTTTGGAGCCCATAAAATGCTCCAAGGCGTCGTCTGACGCCACCGGGCCTACTAGAACTCTTAGCGGGCTTGTTACGTATAGATACGTGAAATTTTCTGATAAAAATAGCCCAAAGCCCAAACACCCCCTGAATTTCTGGGCTGGCATGCACAAAAATTGAGAAAATCACCTGACACCAATTTCGGGCCCATAAAATGCTTTCGTGCATCATCCGACGACACTGGGTCTACTGGACAAATAGGTTAGTAATCATTGACGTTTTCCCAAGATTTTCCTTAAACCTCTCTAAGAATAAATAATGTTTTCTGTGCAATTTCAAATGTGAAGTTTTTATATCTTATTAGTGAAATTGAATACTTGAGATTCAACACCATCTTCTCCTTTTATATTGAAAAATAATTGAAACGATAATTTTTTACTGTAAATGAAATTTTTTCTTTTCTTTATTTACATGTATAGATTTTGTCTATCAGTAATTTGAACGTAGTATAAAGACTGGTCTTTATAATGAACTACTTAATTTTCAAGTACAATAAATTAAGCAAAATTCAAAATTAAGAGTTCCATTATTTGGAAATCATGCAATCATCATATCATAAGTATTACATAAGATGTTGTCACTATGAGCAAAAGGAGAACTCTAGCATACAAAAAAAATTTATTGCTATCTCCACCTAATGATGTTAAATATCCATCCTTAGAATTTCTAAATTCTGGAAAAAGTGAATAAATTGAAACATTATGATGTCTAGTTGAATCAAGAACTGGAATATCATCCATGTTTGGTGGCAATGGCAACATTAAGTCCTTTGGCACTGATGGTAGTGGTAATGATGGTGGCCCATTTGTTGATTTTGGAGGCCAAAAAATTGGTATTGGTCTACTTGGTGGTGGCTTCATTTCTTGTACTGGACTAACCTTTGCTTTAGGTGCTACAAAAAAAGTAAATATAATTAAAGAAATTAGCACCAAAATTAGATATCTTTCTATAAATGTGTCATATAATACCGCAACTAAAACATGCCATAACATTTGTCCGACTAAAACTTTTGAAACTTGATGTTTACGCTAACAAGTTTTAAAAGTCTTATAACCACAAAAACATAGTGCGGAGCTGGGCAGGAAGAAGGAATGTTCAAATGAATCTTTATACTGAGTCAAAGTATGTCACGTAAATCGGAATGAAGGGAGTAAAACATGGAATTCAAAAAAGAATTAGAATCAAGATAACTTATTAATTACCTTGACAATGTGTCAATGGAGGTATTGAAATGAAGCAATTAGAGAAAGACAGCACAAGTGAGTTTGATATTAGAGGACTAGAAGAGCCTAATATTGCACACAAGCAATAATATCCAGCTTGTATCATTTGATTGAGTGCATTGCAACAAGAATCAAAAGAAGCTTGATTTTTATCTTGATCCATGCATGCATCCAAGTCTATCCCCTCAAATGAGCATTGTGGAAAATGACATGTTGCTATTGGGAACAATGTAAAAATAACAAGAAGAAGAGACGCAAAAGTCCAAGTGAATTTGAGAGTGTTCATTGTCATCAACAAGTTTAGAGTTAGGATAATGAATTTGTAAGAAAATAGTGTATATTTATGCTTTGTAGTCATGAGTGTTTTTGCATGCTTATGACCTACTCATATCATACATTTAGTGCTTTAAACACTTTTTAGCTAGTCATGCTACAAATGTTGTGGATGAGCACCAATATTTCTTTTGAAAATTTCACATTAGACTTATTGAAGTCAAAACTCATTCATATGTGTTAGAAAATTCTTTTGGTCTTGTTGCAGTAGACATATGAAATTTCAGACGGGGTAAGTCTAGTGCACTAAAGCTCCCGCTATGCGCAAGGTCTGGGGAAGGCCCCGACTACAATGGTCTATTGTACGCAATCTTACCTTGCATTTTTGCCCGAGGCTGTTTCTAAGGCTTGTAATTTCAGACACTGTATGTAAAGTGTCCTAAATAAATAGGATACCCCTTGAAATTTTTACATAACAAACACTCAAATTTTTGAAAATTCAAGGATTCCTTAGTACTAATACAACAAGAAATACATCAAAAAAAAAAAATTTCAAGATTCTATATATTACATCAAAGAATAGTTGTATAACAAAATAGTGCAAATCTCAATATATATGCCACAAACATCCCCACAAATTGACTATCTTTAGTAGTGTCTAGACTCAAACTAATACAACATATAAGCAATTGCACCAGATGCAGCAATGAGGGCCAATGGTGAAAAACCATAGCTAACAGAAGGGGCAGCTGATGGCGTAGGTGGGTTCTGACGACGCCCAGAACTCGCCGCAGTTGGAGACGGTGGAGTTTCAGTAGGAACTACGTTAGCTTGTGGTGCCGAAGCTGGTGACATTGGCTTCAAATCCGTTGTACTACCTGTGCAAATTAAATTCATTATCAAGTTAAAATAGTTTCATTTGTACACTTTCATCCTATGTTGCTGGATCCTTTTCATTATATTATCACAGTCCTGTTGGATCCTTAAAAAACTTTTTTCGAAGTCAAAAGAATGATTAGGTTGAAAAACTAAAGGACTTTTAACCATGTTATTATCCTATAACACTATTAAGCTATTTTATTCGGACTCTCAGAAAATG
The DNA here is from genome assembly GCA_011800125.2 of Solanum clarkiae. Lineage (NCBI taxonomy): Eukaryota > Viridiplantae > Streptophyta > Magnoliopsida > Solanales > Solanaceae > Solanum > Solanum clarkiae. Next base: position 122,353 of record JAABOM020000075.1, on the reverse strand, counting down.
TTGCCCCAATCTTGTCGAATCTTTTAAAAGAAAGCGGAGTTATGGACCACAAATGATACTATTAAGTAATATACCTCTTGGACTTGGAGAAGGACTAGGAGATGATGTTGGTGAAGCACTTGGAGCCTCTGTTCCAACAGGACCTAGTTTGACAAAAAGTATTAAATTCACATCATTTTCATGGCAATTTTAGATTATAAAATCTTGAAATATGGACATTTTTGATGATATGAAATAGGTACTAATATATACCTGGGGCTGGTGCAGGTGAAGTGGAGGCTGCAATCAAGAGAACCACAAAGGGTGTTAGTCACCAATAAGAATGAAAAAAATATGTTGATATAGATATACATATTTAACAGTCTTCTTAAATTTCTTATTTGTGACGATGAATGAAGGGGAGCTTGGGATAATAGTTAAAATTGCCTATGTGTGATTTCGAAGGTCACAGGTTCAAGTCGTGAAACTTTAGATTGCATAATATGACCTAATATGGCCAACCCTTTCCTAAACATCGTGTGTAGTGGAAGTTTAGTGCAACAGGCTACCTTTGTAATGAGAGGAACAAAGGATAGCCTTGGCACAATCATAGAAGTTGTCACTATCTGACCAGGAGGTCACGAATTCAAATTGTAGCAACAACTTTTTTGTCAAAAAGTAGCTTAGTTTGCATATATAAGAATTAATATGGTCCAATCCTTCCCCATACTCCGTGCATAGCAGAAATTTAGCCCACTAGACTACCCTTTTATGTCTCCAACATACTACTATGAACAATAATGTGTTCCTATTCAAGGGCTGATCAAGCTAATGACTTACACGTTCTGAACTCTATAGCTTTTGCATCGACCCCATATACATTAAGTAGAAATACTAAGAATCCCAAACCCGAACACATAAGGTTTAAATCCTGGTACCACCAAATATTTGATGCTAAAATTCTTTTACCTTTGCATTGGAGGGGAACACGAGCCATGTTACAAGCACGGGGAAGAGACATGGTCGTATTAGGGTTAATAGGAATCTGAAAGGGAATGCCACCAGTTGCAATAGCACATAGACAAGCAGAACCATTGCCCATCATTGTTTTGAGTGCATTGCAGCAGCCAGCAGATGGGGCGGCCGTTCCATTGCCGTTGCCCAAGAAATTCATGCAAGGAGTGAAACTTGTCAGCATGGGTGCTGTACATGGGGATGCCACAATTTGGGCATTTATAATAGGCAGAATTGCTAAGACAACAAAGAAAGAAAGGAAAGAAACAGAGTTATGAAAAGCCATAGTTGTTTTTTCTTAGTAGAGTTTATATTTTTAAGATATGCTTGTAATTTGAATGGTTTAATTGGTGGAGAGAAGTAAATAGGGAATTTATAGAGGGAAATATTGGTAAATGAAGTTCAACTACCTTAACAAACTTTTATTTTTGTGTATCTTTTCCAATAGTTTTGCTGGCTTTGCTTGCCGTGGCCTAATTGTTTGACAGATGAACTTCATTGACTCCGAATTCAATATTTTTGATACGAAACATAAGAGGAAAACATAAACATCATGGTTTGAATTAGTAATTTGTAACAGGACAACTAGTTCAATGATAAGAATTTGAAAAAGGTTAATTTTTTATCTGCATCGAATGTATACACTAATTAATTACTTTAGTTAGATGATTAATGTAGTGAAAATATATGTTAATTAAGTTATAGTTGACTTGCATTTTTTGGTTTTCCCCTTTTTCTTAATACATGTTTAAAATTCGACTGATTTGAATTTGCATTATAAAGTCTGACTTGGGACAAAGCGCTTCTTGATTAAAAATGAATCCATTTTCCAATATTCCTCAAAACTAAAGTGTAAATTAACCAAACAATGTTTACAATTATGTTGAATTTTAATATTATTACACAATGTGCATTCTGTTCCAATCATAAATTTTTTTACTTTTTTTTATCAATAAACAATTGTGGGGTCAGCTAGTTTGCATGAGTTGGCCACCTGCATAACTAAACATTATCCAACTCTACCTAATTCCTTTGTAAATTACTGCCAAAAAAAGGGTAATTAACATGCTATAACAAGCTACTCTCTCCCTTCCATTTTATATGGTATCCTAAAATGGAACCCTTTGACTTGACACAGTATTTAAGAAAAAAAGTAAAACTTTTGAAATTTATGATCTAAAATCATTCTGAGAAATTTGTGTGGTTGAGATTCATTTCATTAAGGATAAATTTGGAAATTTTTAAGCCAAATTATTTCTAATTAGGGTAAGATGACATTCTTTTTTGGGACGGACTAAAAAGAAAAGAATGTCACATAAAATGAGACAGAAGAGTACTTATTATAGGTTATCAAATCGATATTATTCAACTATGTTGCTTTAGTAGTTTAAAAAAAAGTTATCGCGCTTATATCATATTTCTAAAGATATTATTTTATATTTTGAGAATTTGATCCATACGATGAACACTTACAGTTATCGCTTAAACAATATTAATGTATCTAAAGGCATATGATTAAATTATGGTAATGAAAAAATTCGCTTGATTCTCAAATGCAATATCATATTTTTATTACAAAATAAGAATATATCAGACAATAATATCCTATGCTACCAAATCAGTTCAGTTGCAAGCCAATGTCAGCTTCATCTTCCTCCTCTTGCTATTGCTGGGCTTGGGCTTCTTGTTGTTTTTGGGCCTGGGCCTAATAAGAGAATAATTTAACCAAATTGTAAAGGTTTGAATACTTGAGAATTTTACATACGAATTCAAGGATGAAGAATGTTGGGCCTAATTTATGCACTTGTTGAAACCTCTGATTTGGCTGATGGCTTCATCTATAAGTTGGCTATCTTTTCCCAGTAGAATCCTGATGACGACGACAATACTGATATCTTCCTAGTAATAAAGTATTTGAGTGTCGGAACTCCGACAGCAGCATCAAACAACGCCGATGGGTTTATTATATCGCCATACAAATCTGCAAAATTGAATGTAGCTTGAGGCGGCTTGGCTCGACCCCTTACATACTCTTCTAGAATATTCAGTAGGTCATTATCGCTCAGGTCGAACCTCCATCCTCGAGTCGGTATCCCATTAATGTTCGAAATTCAAAATCCTACCTCTGCCTTCAATTATATAGAAAAGAGAAAAGACCAACAATACTAGAATTAGAGCGTAAACAGACTTTATCTCTTAAGCAAATATGAGATAGTATTTAGAAGAATCCTTTTTGAACAAAAAGACTGTTTTTCTCCTTTAATACCTTCACTTTTGTCCCCTTTTTCCTAATAAAAATAGAAAAAAAATTATAATAAACCCTAATATAAAGCCTTTTTTCTCCTCCCTTACAAATGATAGAAGACTCTTTTTTTTTCTGGTTTTCCATACCTAGGGCTTAGGATATTTTCCATACTCAAGTCTTGAACTTGATTAAGAGTGAAGCAGTCCCGCTACTATAGAAAACATTATTATGCTTTCAAAGAAGAAAGCACAAAAGAGGTCAGATATGGAACGTGATACATCCATTAATGTTCCACTTGAGATCATATTTTCTATATTTACTATGCTTCCTGTTAAATCGTTGTTACGTTTTTAATCTGTTTCTAAATCATGGTATGCTATATTATTTGAACAAAAATTCAAGAAAGCTCATTGTGATCAATCCAAAGCATTGGGCCGCGAAAAGGTCATGATACAAAGAATTAATGGGCGTTTTGAGTTGAGAGAACCCCTGATAAGTTTGAGGGAAGAGCAACTATTTCCTCTAAAGAGATCTCAATGTCCTGAAATTTTGTGCTCATGTGATGGTTTGGTCCTTGTAAAGGCCGATAACTCCAACAAAGAGTATGTTTTGTGGAATCCATCTACTAGAGAATATCGAATTCTTGATCCGTGTCCTTTTTTGAACCACGAAGATCGATGTCCGAAAGCTTGTGGGTTGTGCTATGATTTGAGTCTTGATGACTACAAGGTTATAGTGATACGGCGCTTGTTTTATGTTGTCTACTTTTCGAATAAGGGTTGTTGGAACAAGAAAACAAGTTTCCCTGGTCCAATACAACTATTTAGTAATCATTGCTACCAAGGAATTAGCACGGGAGATTGTGTATTTTGGTCTCTGAATTGGTGTATAATCAACCATTACGTGGATAGTAGAACTTCTGCAATCATATACTTTGACATGAAGTCAGATGAAGTGAAGAAACTTTCAGTACCAGAATTTGTAGGTACTGATAGTTTCTTTTGTTTGAATACTTTGAAAGGTCGTCTTAGTTTATATGGAGGAACATACCACAGTAAAGAATTGGACGTATGGATTATGGAACAAGACGGATGGAAGTGGATAATGAACATGTGCAACTTGCCCGATGTCTGCATAAAGTTTTTACATGATAGAACGCTTTTGTGGTGCAGAGAAAATAGTGAAATTCTCTTTTACGGGCTATGGAATCAACGACTTTTCATCTATTATCCTAAAAAGGAACAATTTGTTACAGTAGCTGGCATGTCCAAAGATTCAAAGAATGTGATGGCGATTGCATGTTTGGATTGTTCATATTTTCCAGGAGTAGATGTCAAGGAGTAAGTAACAGTTTATAGCAGAGGTGGAGCCAGGATTTGAACTTTATGAGTTCTTAATTCTAGTAAATTGGAATTTTGATAAACTTTTTTAGTGATTTTTTAATAGATATAAGGTGGTGGACCAAAAGTACTGAGTTCTGTTGAACCCACATGTTATATGCTACCTCCGCTCCGCCCAATGCTCAATTCTAAACTAGTAAATTAATTGGCAAGTTCTGTTATTTAAGTTTTATGTGGTGATGTAAGAATTTGCATACTATTTGTATCTATTTGATGACGAGTTTGCTAGTTTATTTGACTCGGTCTTTCTTTTTTATTTTTTCAATAGTTCGATCCACTTAGATAATTGTTGGACCTACAAGATTACAAGGTAAGACTGCATACATATGGCTTCGACTCTTTACCAAACCCTGCATATAAAGAGCGTGTAAATCCTCACTGCTTCATTTAAGCTCAACTCATATCACGTGAAAGTAAAAGATATTTTATCTAGAATAGAAAAGTTGGGAATCAGAAGCATGTGCAATTGACAAAGTTTGTTAGATTACATGAGTTGGCCACCTGCATAACTAACCATTAGCCAACTCTACATAATTCCTTTGAAAATATTAGTATAATTTAACATGTTATCGCACCTATGTCAGATCCAACATGCACCCAGTGACATTTTTGAAGAGATCGAGCAACAATGACTTATTGTGACTCTTCCTTCTCAATCTTCAATATAAATCAAACAACATTGTTTGATCAACTTTACTTCCAAATTCCAAACAGAACTATTTTCTTTCTACACCTCACTAAGATTTAACTTCTTAGCAACAAACACCAATTCAAATGGCGAATCTAAGGAACTCAGGGGGTCTTATTTTAGTCGCGTTAGCTATGATCTTGACAGGAGTTGCTGCTCAACTGAGCAGTGAATGCACGAATGTGTTGGTTAGCATGTCTCCTTGCCTGAATTACATCACAGGGAACTCTTCATCGCCATCCTCAGGGTGCTGCACGCAGCTGGGCACGGTGGTTAATAACAATCCAGAGTGTTTGTGCCAGGTCCTGAATGGTGGTGGCTCTAACATGGGACTCAACATTAACCAGACTCAAGCATTAGCTCTTCCTACTGCTTGCAAAGTTCAAACTCCATCAATCAGCAAATGTAATGGTAAGAAAGACCATCCAATCTAAATAACTCGGCTTTGTTTCATTTTGTGCGTCTTAGTTTGACTGGACACAAAGTTTAAGAAATGTAAGTAGGCGTTTGGACATTGATTTGGTCGAAATTTGAAATGGTATTTGAAAGTTGGAAGTTGTGATCATATACTAAGTGTGCATAACATACCAAAAATAACCTTTGAATTTTGTGATTTTAAACGAGTCATTCATTATCACTAAGGTTAAAATGAGCTTACTAAACATAGAAACAAGACATTCTTTTTTAAACAGACTAAGAAAAAGTACGACCTCATAAATTGAAACAAAGAGAGCATTAGATGTAAACTTTATGTTACTTGCGAATTTGATTGTTCACTAATATTACTTACCTGTAACAGCTAGCTCCCCAACTAGCTCTCCTGGAACACCAAGTTCTCCAAATACAGAACCTTCAGGTACATTATAATCCGTGCTATTTCTGAAGATGCGAATCTAGTATGACAAAATTTTTTAAGAGTCCGAGCAACATAGTCTGGATTAACTCGAAATACTTAACTTATTTATCATATCGCGTGACAGGAAATGGATCTGTACCATCGTCACGAGGTGGCTCCAATGATGCAAGCATAAACAAGATGATTGGTCTTCCTTTCTTCTTGTTTCTCTTCCTTAGTTCTTATCCTTCAGCATTCATATTATAAATCAATTTTCCTGGAGAGACAGAGTGGTTTATTGTATATTTTGTGTTCTTTGAATGTATTTGCTGGTTACAAATTGCTAAACAGAAATTGAGTTGAAAACAAACAAAAAGGCTCAGAGCGCTCCTATTTTATGTGACACACTTTCTTTTGATTATCGATTTTACCATTCTGTTTTTGGGAACAATGTAGTAAACTTAATTTTCTATTCTTACTTTATTGAAATGATCAACAGCCACGTAAAGTTTGGAATTAAACTGAGTTGGTTAGTTATATTATTAAAAAATTATGGACTAATACACATGAAAAATTGAAATAATCCTAAATTCTTGTTTCGTGATCCAAAACTAAAAAAAAAATGTATACCATGTAGAGGCAATTAGTAATGTTCACTAGGTTGTTTCAAATGGACTCATAAAATTTGGGGGCAAACCGATCATATTTCAAAAAATTCATAGACTACACATGAAAAACTGAGATAATTCTGAATTCTAGTTTCGTGACCCTGAAAGTTAGGGAAAAGAAATACCATTAACCTTTAGAGGTAATTTCATTCACTAGGTAACTTCAAATAGAACGACAAAATTTGGGGGCAAATAGAGTTGGTCAATCATATTCCGAGAAAATCATGAACTAATACACAACACAAGTTAAACAAGAAAAAACTATTCTCATGTGTAACCTACACAACTAGAGCATGAGGGTCCATTTTTTAGTCCATGCAACAAAACGTTGCCATTAATTATCTTCTTCTACTCAAATCTTTGCCTCAACAATAGTAATAAAAAAACTGAGGAAACTGTTCAGCAAAGTCCTCGAATTACCGATCCCGTCCAAGATGGAGGTGAAGAGGAGTTACTAATGTTGGAACACTTGAAGGTGGACACGTGGAGGGTATGGAGGGAGGTATGTGCGGTAACACCACACTTGTTCTTGTATAATAAGAGTACTATAGCTTGCCAATATATTTGATCTAAATCGATGAAATAATATATTTCTATATTTGAATCACAAGTTCCATTTTCATGCATGTCAGACCATAAGGGCTTATTGTACTTGTATTTATGCCCAAGGCTGTTTCCAAACAACAAGGACAAAATCAAAATGATGGCCTAAAAAATTAACATTTGCATAAATCAGACAAATGTAGATTGTAGACCAACACTAGAGCCCAAAATGGTAAAAGGGCCAGCAAAATACAGCCCAAATTTCCACAACTTAAGAGTAACAACACAGGTAAACATGCATAGTAGCCCATTGGCAGATTTGTTTTAAACAAAAATTACACCAATTGATTCCCAAAAGAACCTTATCTTCTCATCAACACATCTTATCCATACCAACAAAACCTTCACTCTGCATTTTCCTCATTAACCATGGCAACAATTCAATTTACAACCTCTCCATCTTTCACTCTCATTCCACCAAGAAAACAAGCCAAGCTTGCCGCTATTCAGCTAAAGAATCCTTGGTCAGTCAGGAGAACAGAAAACCGTCGAATATCGAGCATAGTTCAGGCTTATAAAGTAGTAGTAGAACATGAAGGTAAAACAACAGAGCTGGAAGTTGAACCTGATGAGACAATCTTGTCGAAGGCACTTGACGTTGGCATGTCTGTACCGTATGACTGCAAGCTAGGGGTGTGCATGACTTGTCCAGCAAAGCTCCTCAGTGGGAATGTGGATCAAAGTGAAGGTATGCTAAGTGATGATGTTGTGGAGAGAGGTTATGCATTACTATGTGCAGCTTATCCAAGATCAGATTGCCACATTAGAGTTATACCTGAAGAAGAGCTTTTGTCTCTGCAACTCGCAACTGCCGATGATTGAACATGAAGACGACCGTATTTAATTCCATTTTTGACTGATGTGAAAATGATACAAGATGTTCTACTTCTTCAGGAATTCAACACAAAAGTATGTGTGGTTTATTGCTATAAATTGTTTTGCTCAAAATCCATTTCAACTATGATTATATGTCAGGTGTTTTCTTTTGGACACCCCATTCTGCAGCGAAGTATGAACACACAACAGCTCACCTTTGATTCCTATCTTCAGGAGCATGAAATCGAACACAAATATACTATTCATCTCTGCATAACGCATTTGAAAAATAAATGGATCCACAAAATTGCTATTGGTCCTATAGAGATTAAAAAGGTGTGCTAAGGTCTCAGACAATCTATTTAGAAATCGCCAAATCTTGGGATGTTTTATCATACTAATTACTTATAAAGCTATCATGTAAACTTTATTTCTACGTTAACCGCGATGTTTTCTCATGGGAGGAATACAAAATGCAGGAAATAAAAGATTATCTCCAAGCTTGTAACTACTATTGAAACTTCTCCAATGATTCAACAATGAATTCAAGAAAATGTTCTGCAACCTTGCAAAAGGGTAATGCACTTCTAACCTTGTTCCACTTACTACGCTGCTCTGTTTGTGGGCTTGTAAGGTGTTGACGAAACATTAATTTCATCAGCATTCGTCTGAATACTAGTACCAGACTCTTGCACGATTGCATTCCTTGTCACAGTGTAAGCAACTCTCTATAGCAAAAGACCCAATTCACTTTCCTAAATTAAGTTTCAACGAAGGCCATAACGATGATACTTACAATAGTTCTTGCCTTAATGTATTAAGTTTCAATGACCACCTAAGCTGTTGGGCGGTGGAAGCCATGTTTCTTGGTTTTCCTCTGCTTAATCTTCACCTTCACATTGATGCCATTGTTGATAATGGACTGAAGGACAATCTCAAGTTTACCCTCCAATTTCTCCCCTGTCCTTGGCGTATAAACTACATTATGAATATCATCAGCCAAGGCTCTTTGAGCCAGAACTTCTCCAACAGCAGCACAAGCAGCTCTATTCTTTGTCGATCCCAAGTCAAATTTCATGTCCTTGGAAATAGAATGTGCCACAGCAACGACCTTGCTAGTAGCTCTATGTATGATGCTAGCTCTAACAGAACCTTTTGAGACAAAAATGTCCAAACAAAACGGTTCATGATATGGGGCAGTAAGCTGATTAAAAGTTGGAACCCTTGACCTCTTTAGCTGTAAATCCTGAAGATTATTCGTATCAGCTAATATCGGTCTGTCCACTGAAAACTCAGAGCTATAGGGCAGTTTCTCCTTCTTGCTTTGCTTCTTCTCATCTATACGCTTTAGGCTTTTCTCGACCCCAGAAGCTGAAACTTTACTTGATTTTTCATTCTCTTCAGGACAGTCATTTCCATTATGCTTGTTCTTATTCCTTCTATGGAAATCGAACTTATATTCTTCATATTCCTTGGAATCTTTATCAAGCTTATAAAACAAGTTCCCGCGTATCCTCATATCCTCAACATCATCAACATCAGGATCTTCGTCATTATAGTTGGCCAGCCCATCATCAATCTCGTCCTCTTGACTAAACAAAGGATTTTTCTTCACAACATTTATATTTCCTCTCCACACTTGAGCTAAGCCAGAGGACACACTCCAAGTCTCATTATCTACTAGTTCAATCCTGCAATCCTTCAATGAATCCTTATTATCACTATACAACGGCGAAAGATGAAAAACTCCACCACCAAATTCTGCAGCAGCAGAACATGGTTTACTATCCTCGACGAAAACTTCATTTGCTTGAATAGCTCTTGTGGGTCTTGAGGAATATGAACACACTCTTAAAGGCCATTGGGAATTGAGTATACAAGACAAGTTGATTAGTTTTCTTTTCAAGAACACCAACGACATTGAAGAATCCAATTAGTAACAACTCCACACCAAGTGAATTAACTTCAGGTCGTTGTAGAAACACATAAATTTTAAATCTGCGATCCACCTACAGCATAAAAAATGATTGATGATGAAAGTCGATGTCCTGGCTTCAAACAATTTAGCAAACAGTTGGTGGGCAATGATTACTATGGTCTAGATTGAGCTTCATAAACATTTGAACATCAATTGTTTGTGGGGCTTAGCAAATACGGAATTGCATAGATTACTGATGATCAAGATCTTGAGCAAATATAGAGTAAATAATTTGGTCTGAAAAAGAAAGAGAGAGAGAGAGAGAAAGCTGTGTCTCTAGCTCATACTGGGAGTGGATAACATAGCAGGGGAAGTGTTTATATGCAAATTATAAATTGAGCCTCAAACTTTTGCTACAGTTTATTTTTTGTTTTTTAAAATGAAAAACTATTGTTGAGACTTGTGATTTGAAAGGCCGTAAAATAATGTCTTACGAGTTTGAGCCAGGAAAACAGGTACTAATACTTGCCTAGGATAGATTGTTGATGGTACGTGCTTCCCTTATATCCTTGGGTTGTCTTTTTTGTTTTTCTATTGATACAAAGTGATCCAATACAACGTAAAATGACAACATATCAACTTAAAGAAAGATTTCAACATCCACATCCTTGAGCTAGCTACAACAAATTTTGGGTAATGAATACTTCACATACTACTTTTTTCTGCTTCATGTCACCAGGAAAAAGTCTTCCAGGAGTCACGAGAATTGAACCAGATATGGATGACATTATCCTTTCAACTGATGACAAGGACCTTGAAAACTGAATATTGGATCTAAATATGTACATTCCATGAATACCATTTACCGATAAATCAGCAGAAATCTCCAAAATTTTCGCCAATAGTGCTATTAAACACGTTCCAACAAAACAACTGAATTCATTTCTCGTCACCATTGTGCTTAACCCAGCACCTATAAAATGACTTAACGCCCACATTCTGAAAATGGTAGAGATCTTGCTCAGTGCACCTAATCACAAGTTACCATAGCCTTTCAATATGATTTCAACTTTCACCTATATCATATGGAAACAAGCACATAATCTAGATCATGCTGAGAAGTTTCATTTGACGAATTCAAATTGACCTCATTCATAAATTGCATCACTGGTGCATTTAGAATCGGAAGCTTGTTTTGGCACCACATGTGGCTCATTTACCACATCACATATGCTTTGGTTATCAACACTGAGTGAGACTGTAAAACTCTTGCCAATTCCACAGGGAGTCAAAGTATATGTTAAACCATGTCTATTGCTGCCACCTTCTTTTTTAGCACTTTGTACAGCAAGGTCTAGAAAACAGCTATCTTCAGAAACCACCCAAATATCTTTCTGATTGTTATTAGCAGGCAGAACTATCAGAAGCATCCTCAATCTATTTTTACTGCTGACATGTTCTGAAACTTCAGCTAATGAATCAAGACCAGGGTGTTATAACAAGTGCATTTCTTTCTAAACTTTTAGATTGATTGGTTCTACACCAGAGTTGACATCAATGTTTGCAGGACCTAATGCAGCATCTCCGGTATGAGCCCTGCCATCACTTATGCCAGATGGAGGAGCAGAGAGCATCCACTTTGTGGCTGATTGAGCAAAATTCTTATCTACCTCCTTACTGAAGATTTGAGTGTCTGACTCGCAACAACCACCTTGTACTCTAACTACAGTGCTATCACTTAGCTGAATGGCAGAAACTGGAGAGTCAGAATCCATTGGACCAAATACACCATCATGCAGATGTCCAGCAGACCTGACAGATGATTCCTGATCCATTTTTTCAACCAAAACAGACGATGGAGGTTGACTTGGCTGTAACTCACAAGCTGCAGAAAATGCTGTACAAGTCACAAATACCGATAGAAAAGACATTTTTCGCTAAAAAAGCAAAATATAAAAGAAAAACAAAGAGGAAACAGAAATATATAATTATCCTATTACCTTCTTGCACATCTTTCTTCGGGATCTTCTTTTGTAACATGTCCGTCCCAGGAAATACCAACATACTGATGGATCTCATTTCTTCCTTGTTTGATTCCTCAAGTTCGTTGAATCCAAAAACCTTGGCCCAGGTATGCAGATGCTCAGATATAGCAGGGATGATTAACTTCTCAACTTTTAAAGTGGAGAGGACCTGGATGGAGGATGCGAAAACCAATGGTCTAATAATAAACGACATATACAAGATATAATTGATGCACGTGATGAACATGCTGTTGGAATTTTCTGAACAAATTTCACACAGATACACAAGACAATTAGAACAGGCATGGCATGCACATAACCTTCGTGGCATACATAAAGAAATAAGCCTAAAGAGGTCGGACATCATTAAATGTCATAGTGGGAAATGAAAACAAGATGAGAATGACCTAAGCTATATCATGCTGCTTCTTTGAAAACGATATCACTGTAACTCAAGTTGACAATACAACTGTTCAGTAACTGTGCTTTCAGCTAAAAACTTGAAAGATCTTTTAATACATTCCAAATACTACAAGTGAATACAATTGAGACAGCTTTTGTCCCGGAGCATTTTACACTTCTCTAAAGCCACATTCTTTGACATATTTCTTGCAGACAATGTTTCACAATGAAGGTAGGCGCGGCTAAATTTTGTGCTACTTTAGTAAGGACAAATCAATAATCAAATGTTAGTTCAGACGATTTGAAACTGCCAGCCTTTTAAAGCAATTTGGATACTTCCCTCTCCGATAAATTCTTTTGTATGAATTACCAAAACAATTTACAATAGGAGTAGCATGCACATAAAGGACCATGGGAAACATTGGGCAGTAGGTCGGATATGCTACCCTAAGTAAAATTATATGCATAAAAATTGCAGAAAGAATTAGAATCATAAAGGAAGTATAGTATATCTCCTACCATCTCAGTAGCATTAAATAGTCGACGACACATCCCTTGCTGCCTATATATATTCCTGGTCCCAATGAATGGCATTTCTGCAAGTTGAGTTCCATGGATCCTAACAGACAGAGCAAAAACACTATTTACTGATTGGTAAGGCATGAAAAAGGGAAAGCAAGTTTTAAAAATGAAGTAAAACTGAGAAACTGATGACTAGAAGAGTTCCTCTATATTTCTACATGAATGCTAAGGTTGGGAATTAAAAGACTAACCAAAAGAAACGCTTTAAATTGTCCCCTTAAACAGTTACGAGTTTTGCTTGTAAAAAAGCATGCAATCGTCATTCTAGATAGCATTCATAAGGTTATGGCATCAACAAAGAAATTTCCATTCAGCCAGAGATCTGAAGCAACTAGCTACACCTAATAAAGATGAGACAGATGCAGTCCAACCCTGATAAACGATGCTTTGTTGGATGATACAGATTCAACGCAACTCTGATATAAGTTCACAGTTCAATCAATGCATGTGCTAAAAAAACAATGAAATTTTATCAAATATCAGAATCATGTATGCAAGGATCACCATTGAATCTGCAAGAAATATAAGATGATTTAGCTTTAAAACAACACACCATAATATCTTGTGTCCAACCTCTTCAGATCTGAAAAACAAACTCGCATTGTAACATATTAACAATTTGAGTGATCCATCCTACCTTATAGATGCAACAGATATTATATCATCACCCCTTTCCAGAATTGCAGTGTAGAAGCCACGGAAATTCAGCCGACTAAAATTTGAGCTTGAGAGGAAAGACAACAATGTCAGATAACTACTCAATAATGAAAACCAAATTCAGATGAAAGAAAGAAAAAAAAAAGAAAGTGGGAGGGAAAAGATATATGATTTGTTTTAAAAGCATTATTTTAGGAGGATCACTGTGTTTCGAGGAAGTGTACAGGGCCAAGAAGACAGTGTATATAATGCGTGTGTCCTCCATGAAGTTAATGAGAAATAAAAGGCATGAGGAAAAAAATTAAAGAACAAAAGAATAATTCAAAAATGCCACAATTCTCTTCTTATTCCTCCGAACATCTTGTGGGATTACACTACGTATGTTGTTGTTTATTCCTCTTAGCATCAACCTAGATCAAAGGATGTTCAATTATTAACACTGCAAGCCTTCCTTCTGAATCAAAATGCTCTCCACTGCTTCATCCTAGCAGTCGGCCAGACAAACTTAGAAGTGAAAATGAAAGATGAGTGATGTGTCTTCACATTATCTGGAGGCATCAAGTGAAAATGGTACAAGTTCAAATTTCTAAAAAGAATGAAAAGCCTATCTGAAAACATAAACCGAAACTCTATGCTTTGACTTTTCAAATACATATTTAGACATATATGTAGTTACATATGTTGCTTTCATGGACCCAACGTAGAAACTGCACTCATAACAAAATATAGTGTGAAAGATGATATGGGCAAACCAAAATGGTCAAATATAATATCAGTCAGCCAGCTCCTTCTCAGGTTAAACAAATAATAAGCATCCACAAATTTTATATCAGGCAACTTAAAAACACTAGACAGAACTACAGAAACTGCATACCCAGTGTTGTAGAGAACGTTGTGAATAATATTTATCCCACTTCTCCTGTCGACAATAGGCACAAAACATTCATCCATAACAGCTAATGCAACAGCTAGCTTAGAATTCCACTCCACCCGTTGAGGAAAGGGATGACAAGAAATATCTGAGTCCAAATCTGTTCGTTGAAGCAGGGACCATGAGAATCCTGCTTCAAGTTCATGTTTGACACCAAGAATATTCTGTAAATGGTTATACAGCTGCAAAACAAGAGAAGACAGAGAAGAAGAGACATTAAAATACAAACCCCATGGGAGTTCCCAACTCTAATATGAGGCAGAGAAAAGGAAAAAAACGAAAATAGAGAAGCACATGTATAGAAAACAGTCTTTCACCATGATTGCAGAAAAAAATCAATGACAAAGTTGTCAAGATCTCATCTTACATTGAAAATACCTATCAAAATTTGATTACACTTAAACTTTTTCGATTCAACAGTCAATTGACTCAATTTTGGAAAAAATCAAACAAATATATTTGTTTTCCTGAAAATAAAATTCCGATCATTAGAAAGTACATGATGAACACTACATGTTTTAACTATTGGAGTGATGCTGAATATATTTAGAATCCCA
Source organism: Solanum clarkiae (assembly GCA_011800125.2). Classification (NCBI taxonomy): domain Eukaryota; kingdom Viridiplantae; phylum Streptophyta; class Magnoliopsida; order Solanales; family Solanaceae; genus Solanum; species Solanum clarkiae. The sequence continues at coordinate 107,034 of JAABOM020000075.1, read as the reverse complement.
AGACAGATATCATTTACTTTTACAAGACAACCATGTATCAGATGTAATATAGCATTATAAATTTGGGGAACACAAACTATCAAGGAAAATTCACATTTCTCAGATCACTATGAGGGAAAAACACAATAACAACTACTACAGCTCCTCAAAGAGATAAACTATACCTCAATCCCAAACAAGTTATAGTCGGCTATATGAATCCTCCTTTCTTCATTTAAGGTCATATTATATCAACATCATAGCAAATAAAATAAAACTGAAAAATAAATTAAAAATATATATAAATAGTACTAATACTAATAACTTAATAATAATAAAAGTTCTATACAAGTCTAAAATTTATCCTCAACTAGTAGTTATCAACTACATGGATCTTTTTATTCCGTCGTGTCCTATCTTTAGCTAGGTTGATATTTATACCAAACATTTGGATGTCTTTTAAAACCACTACCTTCCACGTGATTTTAGGTCTACCTGTCCCGTTTTAACGCCTTTGCTTGCCATGGTTTCACACCTATGGACCAGTGCATCCATAGGTCAACACAGAACATGTACAAACCATCTCAAGCGACCTCGCATTTTATCCTCAATGAGTATAGTTGCAGGATGTTTTAGCAACTAGCAAGAAATCTCAGTACAAGAAGTCAGGAGGAGGGTAGACTTAAACTCCTTGCGCTCATATTCAATTGATAAATTGCAAAAGGCTCCATTATCTACATTTCTACTTTTGCAGCAACAGGTTGAATTATGTCAATCATCTAAAAGTCTAGACTCCACAAGGAAGTAAATTATGACACTTCTGTTTCTCTTGAATTACTTGCTAAGCTCTCAATTTCTTAGAATTGTTTAAAGTGCACTAATCAAAGGATAAACAGAAAGATGCCAACAGTGATGCATCATGCTACACATTTGAGCAGGCATGCAAGGAGGAGCAAAGAAGATTTGGTCTTTCAAAGAAAATCCTTTGACAAGTGTAAGAAAATATATCTTTCAACGGTTTTATCTTAATATGTTATACACCACAAAAGGGAAAGAACTCACAATCAGACTAAGAGATTACCTCCAAGCATTTCTGCCCACAGAATGTAGCAGATGGATTATTGGAAATAGTAGGTAAAGCACTCATCTCCAACCTGCATGATTTGTGATCTGCAAAGGGAGATCTAAGAATCCAGCTCCAATGTAGAGAAGTTAATGTAACAAAAACTTCAAACGAAGTACACTTTACATTTTTTATCACAGAGGCTGCAAGAAAGAAATTCTTTGACAGTTCTCTCATTATCTTCAGCAGGATTTCCACTAGCAGCCCCACAAAATTTGCAAGTGCAATTTGGACAATGCCAAAGGCCTGGAGGAAGCATCTGCACCAAGAGAACACATGTAAATGCCTAGCTGCTTAATGAAATACCGTTATAGGTTCAAATTGGAATGCAATCATAAAGAGTAAGGGAAAAAAGGTCATCCTCATCAGATTCATGCACACGATAAATTAAAAGCTCACATGTTCAAATAAAAAAACTCCATCTGTTAAATTCTTTGATATGTCTGAATAGAGAAGGAAATTCTCTAAGAAACTAAAATCTGAAGATTTTTTTTTGGTAAGTAATTAAGAACCTAAAATTAATGTTCATTCCCACGGTAATGTAATGCACTTGTCTCTTCCATATTATGGTTGCCACTTGTACAATTTTAAACAGTTCATTAGACGGAGGGAAGGGAATATGGTTAATCTATAGAACAGTTCAACGATCAATTTAACTGAAGAGTTTTGGTCAGAAGATGGTCGGCTGGCCTGACAGGGGTTACACTGACGATCGTGGATCAGGAATTGCCTAGAGTTAGTTTTATCATTGATTGTCTTTTGTAATTTTGCTCCTTCCTTTTACTTTTTCCTCCTTGAGGTAAAGATAATGATAGCTCCATCGGCAAGGATGATGCTATAGAAGCCCTAAGAAAACCATCACCAAGGTCTCAAGCTAAGGAGTTGCAATCCAAGATTGTTGGGCCTCAATGGAAAATCAAGAAGAAGCTTATCATGGAAGAAGAGCCCAAGAACGAGTCCGAGAATCGTGGAGAAGAATGGGCTAAGTGCTACACTTATTTTATGGTTCAAATCCAAATCCAAACTCAAACAGAAGAAGATTGGGGCCCACATGGGGCTCAAAATTCTGCCCAAAGGAGAACTTAAATTCCCACCCAAGTTGGGCGGGAAAAGTCATGTGCAAGTGACTACTTTGGTGGTGACCTTTTTGGCAACTTTCCGTATTTTATTAGGATAGGAATTTAGGTATTAGTTTTATATGCTTGCCTAGTTTAAAGTTTCCTAGTCAAGTTTGATTAATTATTATTTTCATAAAAGTAGGAATTGAATCTCATGCTACTTGGGATAGGTTTTCCCCATATAAAGGGGTGAATTTTGTTATTTAGACACAACTCGATTATTAATTGAGAGTTTCTCTTCTTTACACCTTCGTGCGTGGCTACATGAGATTTATCTTACAACCTTATAAGAACGATTCTCGAAGAGATAAGATTAATCCATTTAACTTGACATCTTTATTCATATTCATAAATTAAGAAGGTATTAATCTTACACTAATAATTGTCTCTTCCTTGAAATACAGAATCTAGATCATCTTTTGATCTAAGTTCTTGAATCGACTCGATTAGTATCATAATTAGCTTTAATCTGCTAATTTTTAATGCTAAGATCAATTAGGTTCTTAGCACTTGACTGATATTTGTTTAAAAAAAAATTCAAATTTTGTTTGTCTTTAATCTTTGTATTTTCGCTTCCACATTATTTTCTTGTTTTTATTCAAGTAAACCCAATTCTTATCAAATAACCTGGGCCGTTTCTATCGTTTCCCTGAAGGGGTCCATATAATGTGGGAGCAGCAGATTCAAATTTAGTGGTCAACTATAAATGAGTTGTCAACAATGAAAATATTCTTAATATAATTCCACAAATGAGTAATGAAGCAGCATACTGCTAAGATGGATAGTGCAAACAATAAAAGTGCCAACCTACTTCAGAGAAATATAGGAAAAACAAGGGAAGGGATTCAACTGAAGACTTGCATCCGGGCCAACTTGCACGCCCTTGACTAATTTCTGGGATATCTATTACCTCCCACCCGCAACAAGTACTAGGTGACTCTGTCCTAACCTAAGGCCGAGGCAGATGGGAAGAAACCACCTAGTTTTTTATCTCTACTAGGATTTGAACATGAAACCTCATAGTTCTTAATCCACTTCATTGACCACTAGGCCACACCCTTGACTGCTCACAGCTAAAAAGTTATTACCAGTTTTTTGAACACACATAATAAATGGAATTACAAATGAAAAAACGCCTGAACCATTGTCTTTTTCATGCTTTTTATGAATTTAACCCCCTGTCCACCTCTGATTTCTTTTTCTCTTTGACTTTGCCTCATTGATCAAATTCAGAAGTTCTTCTGACACAAAGATCGAAAGCTATGCATGGGGATAAGTCGATTCACATGCTTAAAATGTCATTTTTGTAAATGCAAATACAAGAGTTACAATAATTAATGTCACTCAAAGAAAAGTTGAAGTGTGTGGAGAACTATGACAGTATGCGAAGGCGGGTCTGGGATTTTTAATTCTGCACCACAATGCTTGTTACTTACTGGGTTCTAGATATTTATACATATTATATATGAATTTTTAATGCAAATACAGGTTTTGAGTTAAAACTACTGGTTGAACCCAAAACTATAATGGTGGCTCCAACCCTGACAATACAGGGCAACAATAATATGAAATAGCAGTGAGGTAAAGAGAGTATATTCTGATTGATACATACTTGTATGCCCAGACAGCTCAGATGGAAGGTTGCTGGGCAACCATCACAACAGATAAGGTCGCCACCATCACCACAAATACCACAAGCATCATCTTCACCATCATCACCATCAATGTCTATATTGTAGAAATCCTGGCGATCAGACTCTTTTTGTTGATTCCATGCGTCAACCAAGCACTCTAGTAAGGAAGCTCCAGACTCTAAAACTATGTTTTGAAATGGTTGATGCCGTTTACTTCCTGCATGGAGCTCAAATCTGGAAACTGGAAGGATTTTACTACAGCAACCACAGTGGACACCATCTTGTGTGACCCAACCTTCTAGTTTTACGGTTGTCCTTCTACGGTTCACATATTGAATCTTCTGTCTCAACTTCAATGTTCCGGAGTCAATCAACCAGGACAATAAGGTTCGTTTTCCAGTATATGGAACGTATGCATCACTATCTGAATGTTCCCCCTTGTCAAAATGACGGGCCAGCAATCTACATCGTCCAATTAATTTACTTTTTCTTCCATGTATTGAATTAGAAGGAACTCCAACAGATGCTTTTCCATACATATCTTGTTTAAGTCTCCTTACCTTCAATGAGTTATCACTTAAATTATCCTCACTCTCATGGTCTGATGCATGTAATTTTCCTTGCAGCAACTTATTGTTCTTCATTATATAGCTATGGGACCTCTTCTCACACTGATAACTGCCTGTGCCTAGAACAGACTCACTCACAGAAATCTGTTTAGGATCTTGTCTCTTGCCATCGTCTTTACTTTTATTTTTCATTTCTTTCTCAATTTTTTTCCGTGTTTGCCTAGTAAGTTTGTTAATTAAATCATCTGATATTGGAGCAAATGAACAAGAGCTTCCATCAGGTTTACTTTTACCTGAATCCACCTCCGGTCGTTTTTGAAATGCTTCATAGGCCTTAATTATTGACCAATAGGCTGTTCCACTAGGATTAATGTACACCGCATCCAGATATTCTCTATTTTTTCTTGGTCTATAATCAATGGTCCATCCAGCTTCAATGAGCATTCCCCTTATTTGCTCTCGCAACTTCTGCTTCTCAGTGCTCCCACCTCGATTCACTTTTCCATCTTTTCTTTTAGCAGGGTTAACATCTTCAGATGCCAAGGGCCTGCCTTCTTCCTTCAGCACCCGTGTTGCTGAGCTAGCAGGCCGAAAACTAGGAGGTGCCAACTTTAGTGATGTATCAGTCTCATCTTTCTCAGAGGCCACTAAATGGGTGCATTTACCCAACAAAGGTTTTTGTCGTTTCAGCTTGCTTCCCTCTGTTTGAATAGACAAAGGTTGCTCTGGTTGTTTAGGACCTGAGTAAAAGGATGGGCGGACTAGTAAATTCCTCTCGACGACATCTGCCGACCAAGAACCTTTTCCATTTTCAATTCCCACAGGATCATATTCCTTGGGCATTAAGTCTGTCTTCTTCTTCTTATTCACCATTACCTTCAATACCCCATTTTTCCCTTGCAATCTGATCAGTTCATGAGAGGCTTCTCTAGGCGATGAAATGGGCACATGCACTACATCATCTAATAAACCATACCGTCTCTTAAGTCCATTGCCATCGCCCTTTATCCTACTACCTGAAAAACTACTTGAACTATCCATATATGAAAGCTTCCTCTTCTCAACCATTACACTCCTAGACCCACTCCCAATCTCTCTTGAACCCCCTCTTCTTTCAACCATGTTAAATCTGTCATCACCATACCCATTCCATTGCATCTTCATATCACATTTTTCATGCTTGTTAAAATCAGACATATTCATATCCCTACCAAATTCACCATCTCTAACACCACTTTTTCCATAAAAAACATGACCATTACTAGAAACTTGACCAGATTTTCTCTGAATTGATTCATCACTCGACTCATACTCATTCATTACAAACTTAGCCCTGTTGCTCACCTTTTGTGAAGCCCCTGAAGAACTGATCCCTCCTATGCCCAATCTATCATCTTTCTTTCTAATAATTAAGCAACCAGAAGAACTTTTTTTCTTCAGTACACCACCGCATGATCTCACACTATCCTCCATCTTTATACGTTTCGTAAAAAAAAAGCAATCTCACAATCTCAACATTAAAAATTACCAAATTTCTTCGAAACTCCAAATTCTACCTTCAGTTATTCAACATTTAACAGATCTGAAACATCAAACAACAAAAATCCCAACTTTAGACACAAAACTTCAGAAAAATTCCGGTTTGGAGATAAAATTCAGAAGTGAGTGAAAAAATCGACGATCATTACCTGGCCGGAAAGCTTCCCGATTTGCCAATTTCGCCGGAAAAACGATGCTATTGGCCGGAAAATTTAGATTGGTTCCTGGCTGGTGTTGTATACATGAACAGACACCTGCTGAATTTTTCAGTACAGAAGAAAAACAATAAAGAAAATGGAAAAAGAAAACAAAATTTATTGCAATTTTTTAGCATTTAATGATGCTTTTTTACCTAAACTATCTTTAAAATGGTGATCAGGCGGAACTCAATCTCACTGAGTACATGACCTTAGATAGAAAGGAGTGGAAGTCGCGAATTAGAGTGGCAAGCTAGTTTAGTATTTAGTATCCTTTTCCACATATTGTTATTCCTCTTATTATTTTCACTTTTAGTACTATTCTTTTCCTTTTTCTTTTCATGGTCTGTAGCAGATGTGTTTGTTCTATCATATGTATTTTCACTTTTAGTACTATTCTTTTCCTTTTTCTTTTCATGATTTGTAGCAGATGTGTTTGTTCTACCATATGTACATACTATTACGTGCTATTCATTGTTGTTCCCTGCCCTGCCCTTCCAATCCCTTTCATTCCCTCTCTTTGGCATATCTAGTTTCTCTCTGCTTATGGGTTTTGAGACGAAGGTTCTCGGAAATAGCCTCTCTACTTCTATGAAGTAGCGGTAAGGTCTGCGTACATTCTACCCTCCCTAAACTCCACTTGTGGAATTTCACTGGGTATGTTGTTATTGTTGTTGTTATCTTTAAAATGGTGACTTGTCACTTTTTCTTATATTTCGATCCCGATATTCAATATTTATTTTGGTTCAACTAATTTTAGTTCGTGCGAAAAAAATTCAAACTTCATGCCAAAGACGATTATGGAGGAATAGACTTATCGCTTTTGATATTATAAATAGTAGTAGTTGTTTTGAAATACGACTTATCAATTGGTTACTATAACTCAAACTGAGAAATAGTATTTATAATCTATCTTTGATTATTATATGTATATAAATTTTGTTAATTACGATCTATAAACTGATTATGATAGATGCAACTGAAATTTCACACCATACTCCAATTTTGTTTTCTCATTCTTCTATAATAAAAATGGTCCAACTTAATTTTTTCAATTATTTATGATTGAGCTGTGAAAATTTAAGTGAAATTTCATCTTCATAATGTTGTAAGCTTTTATTAAGCATGTGACTTAAATATAGTGGCTCCCTCTTTTTATTTGTTCTTCAATTGGAATGTAAGCTCTTACTATTTTTGTTTCCTTTGTTTGTTGATAAAAGGTGGTATAGTTATGTGGATGTTATTTATATATATATGTTGATAGTGAAAAATCTTTGTTTCTTGATAAAAAGTGGTATAGTTATGTCTAAAATGGATATATATGTTGATAATGAAAAAAAGATTATTGATACTTATTAACATATATATTTTAAATTGTTATAGCAAATTTATTTTTCAGACTAATAAATTTTATTTATTATGAATAATCATTCGTAATTATATAGTAACAATAAAAGTCCAAAAGTTCTGCTCTTAGTCCCTAATAGCAACTTCAAAAAAAACTTCGTCACTTGTTATAGGCTTGGGTACTAAAGGTTAATAGCAAGAGATTAATATCAAGACGGGAGCTAAAGAGCTTTACAAGTTCAAGCACATTAAGTATTCTAACGCTATCTCTGTTGATTTGTGAATATAACGACTTTATGCAAAAATAACTTCTAGCTATACATGTTGTTTTAATGATACTGTACATGTACCTCTATTATGCAAGTTCTTTCTTTAGTAGGACTGGTTTGAAAAACCAATGCCTTGAGGTTTTGTCAGAAAAAACAACCTTAAGCTATATATGACCAGCAAATATCTTTAAGCATAATCCATGACCTAATGGATCATGTGGATAGTGGCATTGTTCTATAGTTTGGCCTCCTTTATTGGTTCTAAAAAATTGTTATTTCTTTATTTTTTTTTTTGAAATCCAGTCTTGAAGCAATGCTAAAGTTGTTGAATGTTGATGCTTGTGCCAGATAGGCCATCACATGAATATGGGATGCTTCGTGTATTAAGATGTCCTTTTCATTTGCATTTCATCTTACGTGACAATCAGTTTCGGAAAAATTGACTCATTTCTAAATCTAAAAACAGTTTAACTTGAAATATCTCATTTTACCCTTAACGACATGCTTTTATAGTCATACATTTTTTTTTTATTTTAAACAAAGACTATCTGATAAAACTTGAAAAATCAAAACAAAACAGTACAATTTATTCTAACTAGTTGTTTTCCAAGGGTGTTGCATCAAATGAAAACTACTTTCACAAGGCAAGTGACTCTTAATTTAGCAATATATGGTCCTTCAAAAAAGTAGAAAGCATGTTCTCTTTATGTGAGCGAGCAATGAGAACTTGCACTAAGTTATTAAAGAACAAGCCAAAGCATTCTTAGCTTTCAATGCAAGAAACATCAAGAACCATTGCTCCATTACTTGTATTGAATGAGTATGGTTGCTTTTTTATCTTTTTGATAAGTTTTTTTTGAAGTGTGTACACATTTGTATGCTAAATGAAGCTATCATGATTGCAATATTTTCAGCGAAGAATATACTTTTTAGTCTGTTTTATTTTTCTCAGTTTCATTTTTAGTTTGTTAAAAAAAATGATATCTTTATATAAAAACTTCTCATGTTACCTTAATGAACATGATGATGAGTTTCAAAAGCTTGTCTTTCTTAAATATAAGATGAGACGCATTGGGATCAAAATAGGTAGGTGTAGAGAGAAAGCAAACAAAACAAACCCTATTAATAATGATAAATAAGACAATAAAGAAAAAACTAAAAAGGACTTTATGATATGATATGAATTTGATCAATTTTTGATGTACATATAATACTACTATAAAAATAAAATTAAAAAATTTAAAGCTATTGAGAGAATATTTTATTATTGTCGAAAGGACATATAGAAGTCCAAACTTTTGCTCAAAGTTAGTAATAATGGAAGAGATGTGAAAACAAATCAATGTAGTACACTAATGCTTTGACTTTCGTTCGAGAGAAAAGTAAAACTCAAATATGATACAAAACTCTAATAAGTTTGAAGGAAGAATACAATTTGTCAATAATATATATGTTCAAACAGTTTTGTATGTCAAAGCACAAGTTATCTATGGAGTTCATAAAAGTATTGGCTTTTCCAATTCTTGTTATTGTTTTCTTCTTTTGTTTTACTGGAAGCCAATGCCATCCTTTAGACCCTCTTACCCCTAGTGAGATCAACAAGATTAGAGTCATTATTCAAAAGTCTCATTTTAGTTCCCTTTCCAATTTGACATTTCACTTTGTTGATCTTGAAGAGCCTGAAAAAAAGGATGTCCTTCATTGGATGTCCTTGCATAAGCCTAAAACTGTTGCTTTTCCTTATCGTCGAGCCAGGATAGTGGTTCGTGCAAATGGTGAGACATATGAACTCGTGGTGGACTTGTCCACTCGCGCTATCATATCACAGAATTTGTATACTGGCCATGGTTTCCCTCCCATTACTCTCGAGGACATTATACGATCCAGTAGGCTGACATTGATGAACCGTCAATTTCAAGATTCAATTTTGAGAAGGGGTTTGAATATATCAGAAGTAAGTTGCATACCACAAACATGTGGATGGTTTGGGGAGCCAAAGACACGAAGAGTTCTTAACGTTCCATGTTTTTATCGAAGAGGGACAACTAATATTTGGGCAAGGCCAATTGAAGGGATCACTACATTAGTAGATGTTGAACCCATGAAGATAATCAAATATATAGATAGACTCAGAGCCCCCATGCCTAAAGCCAAGGGTGCTGATTTCGAGTCATCGAGCCAGGGATCAGTCACTTGCAATGACACTGACACTAGCAGGATTATCATCAAAGGCAATGAAGTTAAATGGGCTAATTGGGATTTTCACGTTGGATTCAACACGAGGGCAGGAATGATCGTGTCAACAGCTTCTATATTTGATACTACCACAAATAAATATCGACCCGTGCTCTATAGAGGTCATGTATCAGAGACATTTGTGCCTTATATGGATCCTACATTTGAATGGTACTACAGGACTTTCATGGATATTGGTGAATTTGGTTTTGGAAGGTCCGCTAGTAGTCTTGTCCCGTTGCTAGATTGTCCGAGCAATGCAGTGTACATGGTTGGATATATGGCTGATTCGAAAGGAGGGGTAGTGCAAGTGCCCAACGCGATTTGCATATTTGAAAGATATGCTGGTGATGCTGCTTGGAGGCATATAGAAAATGGAGTACCGGGAAATACAGTAAGCCTCAAATATAAACATTTTGCATACTAACTATAGCGATCGTCCAGTGACATAATAAATAATTCGTTTTTGCAGAACACTAAGGGACAGCAAGAAGTTAATTTGGTTGTTAGAATGGTAGCAACAGTGGGAAATTATGATTATACACTTGATTGGGAGTTCAAACAAAGTGGAGCTATCAGAGTTGGAGTAAGGAAATTAAGATGTTATGCTTGTTAAATGTTAATCCTTGCGCAATCTTTATTCTTCAATTTGTCTGTGCAGGTAAGTTTAAGTGGAGTTATGGAAATGAAGGCTGTGAAATATACGAACGATAATGAAATAACAGAAGATGTTTATGGGACCCTTGTTGCAGAAAAAACAATTGCAGTGAACCATGATCATTTCCTTACTTACTACCTTGATCTTGATGTTGATGGTACCGATAATTCATTTATAAAATCCAAGTTGATAACTACAAAGGTGATGGAGCGAAACGTTTCACCTAGGGAGAGTTATTGGAAAGTTGTTAAAGAAACTATGAAAACAGAAAGTGAGGCTAAGACAAACTTAGGACTAGAATCAGCTGAATTGTTGATTGTAAATTCAAATAAGAAGACAAAGGTTGGAAATGATGTGTCTTATCGGCTAATACCAAGTCGACCAGTCATGTCCTTGCTAGAGGATGATGACTATCCTCAACGTCGAGCAGCTTATACTAAGTATCAATTATGGGTGACACCATACAACAAATCAGAAAGATGGGCTGGAGGATTCTACGCTGATAGGAGTCACGGAGATGATGGCCTAGCAATATGGAGCCTCAGGTAAATTTAGACAACACATCACACTAGAGATTTTGTCTGTTTTGGACTCACACAGCTTAATATGCCTTACTAAGGTCTAAGATTTTTAATTGTTTAAATATCTAGCATCTCTCCCGTGTTTTGCCACGTGGGATTTTCCTAAGGTGTTAGTGTGTATTTCTTAAACTTACGAAGATCGACTTGTTGAATGTTATTATATAAGCTAATCTTGTGCTGTATGCAGGAATAGGACTATCAGAAATAAGGATATTGTGGTTTGGTACACTGTTGGATTGCATCATGTTCCATGCCAAGAAGATTTTCCTGTAATGCCTTCTATTTATGATGGTTTCGAGCTATGGCCAACAAACTTTTTTGAAAGAAATCCATTGCTGAAACAATGATATGTGAAATTCAAGTTTGTAACATAAAGTGATGTATGGAGAACAACACTTGATTTTCCTTTGGCCTATTTATTTTCCTCTGTCATTTCAATATTTGGTTAACTTGCTCTCATCCATATTCACAAGTAAAATAGTGACAAACCACCTAAAAGGCAAGCAATCGTCCTTGTTCATTTTGAACGTGGAACACGAAGGAGAATCCAAAGATTTTTACTTTGTATCTTTTACACAACTGATACGAGTATTGCTAATGTTTCACTGAGTGAAAAACAAAGTTCACTTTCCAAACATAGACAACCCTTATACATCGTGAGAGACACAAAATAAAGTTTTTTGAGTAATGTATGTGTGCACACAATCAATCTATACAAAGCAAGGTGGCGTTAACTTTTTTAGATTTTATCATATATTATTGTATCACGAACAAAATTTGATAGAAGGATAGGGAGGATGGAGAAAATAAGAAGCTCAAAAATTTTTTTTCACAAAAACTGATATCCTAATCCGTTTGATAAAAACCATGCGTTCTAGAAGAGTTTCCTCCAAACAGGGTGCTTCTTCCAAGCTCTTTCCACCATGTCATCGATTGGAATTCCCTTCGTTTCAGGCAAGAAGAAGATGGCGCAAAGTCCCATGACAAATATCCAGGCGGAGAAGAAGAAAAAAGTATAGGCTTGCATAGAGCAGAGCATAGTCAAGAAAGCTTGTGCAATGATAGCTGTGAAGAGCATGTTTGTGCTGACCGCGAATGCAAAACCAGCTGTCTTTGTTTCCAATGGAAATGTCTCACTTGGAATTAACCAACCGAGTGGTCCCCATGACCATGCGAACGCCATCACATATGTACACACGAGAAGCACCACTACTATTGCCATTGTCTTGTCCAAGGTTCCTGTCGTCGACAAATTTTTTGACAAAATAATTCCAATTGCCACCTGCAGAGTTAAAACAAAAAAGTAGAGTCAGTATAAAAAGAAAATCTTCTCAATTTTGATACAACTCATGGGTCCACAGGCTCAGCTGAATCTCATTTGTCAAAAATTTGGATCGCGGATACTGGTAAAATTTTGAAATATTATTTCAAAAAATTGTTTTTGATCATGATCTGTAGGGACATTTAAGCATCTTTGTGAGATGACACAAAGAATATCGCGAAGGGTGTTTAAGATTGAATATATATGTCTAATGGATCATGCATAGTTTCGTACCTGAGAGATTAACATTTGACAACAAGATTGGATGAGCAATTTTTTTCTTCCAATCTTATCAACAACGTAGATTGCAACACATGTACTGATAACATTAATAAGTCCAGTGACGACAGCAGACAGAAGCGAGCCACTACTCTTGAAACCCATAGTCTGAAATAGGACAGGTGCATAAAACATAATGGCGTTGATTCCAGTGAATTGTTGGAAGATCTGCAACATGATGGCAATAATAAGTGGCGGAATGCTAGCAGGCTTTGATAAGTCTCTGAATGCATGCTTGCATTGTTTGGCTTGTTCACACGTTGCCACGACTTCCTCATACTCGACATCAACATCACTGACACCCCTAATCTTCTTGAGGGCAGCCTTTCCCTTCTCCGGCTTGCCACGTGCCACCAGACTCAAGGGAGTGTCACTGATCACAAAGCTACCAAGAAAAAGAATCCCCGCAGGCACTGCTGCAAGGCCAAGTGACACCCTCCAACCATTAGGATGGATCTTCGAGGTTGCAAAGTTGATACTATTTGCTATGAGTATTCCTATTGTCACAAAAAGTTGGAAGAGAATATTCACAGCTCCTCTGTGTTGGATTGGTGCTACTTCAGTTAGAAACAGCGGAACAGTCTGCAAATATTCCAATAAGAAGTTATTGTGGCAGATAATATCAAGTAAAGAATTATGAAGAATAAAGACTCAAAACACAAGTCAAAAGTTGGTGAGAATATTTACACACTCTAAAGTTAGAAGTAGAGATAAAAGGACAAAATGCACTGATATTGTGGTGAACGTGATGTACCTCATTTCCAAAGCCAACACCAACGCCAAATAAAATCCTACCAAGAATGAGTACGAATTTGCCATTTGCGATGGCACTCAAGATGGCACCAGCGATGAAAATAAGTGCAGCCAACATTATGGTAATCCTTCTCCCTAATTTAGTGGCGGCCTTTGAAGCGAAAAAGCTCGAAACAAGAGCCGCTAAATACAAAGATGAAGTGAAGAGTTGGAGAAGTTGATCGTCATATTTGCAATAGTTATTCTCTTTCACAGTTTTCTTTCTTTCATACACATTTGGAAAGAAAATGACTAAGAAATCATCCATCCCAGAAACTCCTCCTGATTAAGACAAAATAAAAAGCACCACAAATTTTATCCAAGAGTCAGCAATAGATAGTAATTTCTTTTGTGAAACCACTAGATTTATTTTAAAATGGCAGTTTAATTGTATGACACCAACCCCTTATACTTCCACTACACAGAGCTAGAGCAAATCAGCCTCGCGTAATCCACCCCACTTTAGGGGCCAGCAGCCCAAGCCTTCGCTTGGACCACATGACACAACTCTGTGCTAAGACAAGGCAAGCTAGTATCACCCACACAAGATATAGCCACGCAACAACAAAAAAAAATGCTAATCTTAGAGGCAGATTTAGAATTTGAATTTTATTAATTCTTATAGCAATGTGTCTTAGACAATAAACTAAAAATTCTGGATCCACATTTACAAATTAATAATACAATGATAACTGGATTCAAACACACACACATATATAATTTTACCTAGGTAGAATATAGGATCAGTAAACTAGATTCACTCAGATCCATAACTATCTAAGGGAACTAAATTAGAAATTTCAGTAAGAACGTTCAAGGTTTAAGATGTGTATGTATCAACATATGAATTGAGAGCAAAAGGCTCAATCTGTCATGACTGAGTCAAAAATGTCTGTAAGATTGTTCAAGGTTCAACATATGTATGTACGTATTAGAAAGTAATTTTTGATTTATTACACACCAATTTCTTTTATGATTCATCTCATTCTTATTCGAAAATTATTTTTTATTCAATTAGCAAGAATCAATAGTAAAGACGAATAATAACTCTTTTATGATTCATCTCATTCTTATTCGAAAACTGTTTTTATTCAATTAGCAAGAATCAATAGTAAAGACGAATAATAACTCAAATCTGGGCTGAATATTAATATAGTGACATATTTAGAGATGAAATGCAGTATGATGAGTTAAGAAATCCATAATCTAGCAAATAAAACAAAAAATATATACCTGAAATACCAATATCATAACCAAACATGAGGCCACCAAAGGCAGCAAGAATCCAACATGAAAATATATAAAATGTGATTTTAGAATTATGGCTTTCGACAGTCATTTTCCTTCTCTCTAAAACCACCCAATTTTCAAAAGATAATTCTCTGTAAAATATTTTACACTCTCTCTTTCTTTCTCTTTCTGCTCTATGCCGTATATATAATTTTAGATAAAAATCTACGTCACATTAATATTATTTTTTAAAATATTATCCTGTAAGTGAGTTTGATAAAGTCAATGCCTATGAGATTTGATCTTCCATAAATTTTGGAGATTCATCATCTAACATGGTTCATTTATTCTCTAATTTATCGTCTAATATTATCCATTTATCCCTATTCAAACTCATAATAGTAAATCTATAAAAATAAAAATTGTAAATTGCATATGTTATGGTATACTCGTTTTTTTTTAATATACAATCTAACTTACTAAGAAAATGGTTCAATAAAATTAATTGTCTCGAGCCAATTTTTAGTACGATGCTTTTATTTTCTTGTTTTTGATATTTTTTCCGCGACTATCATTAGCAAATTATGATTTGACATAGTAATATTGTTATAGATATTTATAGTAGTCCTAACTAATTTTAAATTAATAAAATGTTATTCATTTGTTTACAATATAATTTGTTAGATAATATTACATAAAATTTTATTTAATAATATAAAAAATTTAAACAATTTGAATTGAATTTTAAAATGTAAGAAAACTTCTGCTACATTTAAGCGATTTTGGTGTTGAATCAATTCAACACTGTAGTATTGTAGTGAAAGCACACTTGCACAAAATTAGGTAAATTAGGTTATTTAAATTGGAGTGAGATAATAAAATTAAAATTAAAACTAAAATCATCAATGATATGAACTAATAACTAACTCCATCTTTTACTCATTCATAGTTTAAATTCCATCTTTTACTCTAACGTCAAAATCGTACAATGTACCTGATTTGTTTTCTTTATTTTTCTTAGAAATATTGTTATTTATAACATTGCAATAAAAAAAAAAAAAAGATGATGGTATGGTAATTCTTTTTAATGTCAATTAACATATTATAAAAGTTGCTCAATAAAATTATTGGACTAGAGCCAATTTTTAATAAGATGGCTATATTATTTTTTCTCTCTTTTTTCTATACTTTTTACTTATAGCGTACTAACTTTAAGAAAATAACAACTTTTTAACTTTTTTTTATATTATTGCTAATATTTGATTTAGTTAGAATTAATTCAACAATATGATGATGTTCATTTGTTTGCAATAATAATAATTGTTGGATGACGTTATATAAAATTCTATTTACTACTTTTAAAATTAAAAAAATATAAATTAATTTTAAAATGTGTAAAATTTTCTGCCAATTTTATGTGTGTTTGTTGTTGGATTCACCAAAAATGCTCTATTACAGTGGAACTACACTTCCACAAAATTAGCTTACATGAAGGAGAAATAGTAACATTGAGTGTAGTAAAATGTGTAAAATTTTCTACCAATTTAATGTGGTATCTTTTGATTTGGTATCAATTTTTAAAAAAAATAAAAAATAAAAATTGAAGTTTGCAGTTTAAAATAATTCTTAGATATTAATATGGTTGTAAATTATTCAGCTAATTTTAAAATAAAAATGTTTCTAATTATAGAAAGCTATTTTTATTTTTTTATTTTTTTTGAATGAGGAAGTACTTTGTACTAATACATCTTGGGATAATTTCCACATGTGAAATTGAGCATAGTTTTTGCAAAGAAATAGCTCAATTATTTCTCGAGAAAAGATGAGAAACATGTTCAATATCATTGTTGACACCCAATTTTTACCCTCCACGGTGTCAAATTATTCACGGGGACTTTATTTTATATTATAACATTTTAA
>JAABOM020000075.1:70986-84737 GCA_011800125.2 Solanum clarkiae | reverse complement strand
ACACGGTGTGTGACATCATCGTCGCTATCGCCACTATTCTAGATGATGGACCCCAAATACTTAAAGTTTTCTCTCTTGGGATAGGTTGAGTAGCAAGCCTCACATCAGAGTTTGTCTCAGCCCTTTCAACACTGAATTTGCACTCCAAATATTCAATTTTAGTCCTGCTCAATTTGAATCCTTTGGACTCCAAGGCGTGTTTTCAGGACTCCAACCTATCATTAACTTTAGTCCGTGTCTCATCAATCAGAACTATGTCATCTGCAAAAAGCATACACCATGGTACCTCCGTATATTATTTTATTAAGTAGCATAAATGAAAGATCTTCTTACAATTACACCCAAAAAAATATCTTCTTACCGTGACTGATTCATGTAATGAAGTCTACCAACCATAAATATGAATAAATATTAATGTAAAATTTATTTATTATTATCTCTTAAAATCATCATTATAAAATTTTGAACTAATAAAATTAGAATCCTAGCTTTATCTTTGTGGCGGTCCCTCCCTCGTCTCCCTTTTAAAGTCGTGTACTTCATCCGTCTCATTTTAGATGTCATATTGAGTTTTTTGAAAGTCAATTTGACTAACTTTCAAGCCGAATTAATTTGATATTTTAAAATAAAATGTTAGATATTTAAAAATTATAAGAAAAATATTATTAATTTTAACTTTTTTCATGTAAATATAATAAACAATATATCTTAAAATGTTAATCAAAATAAGAAATAAGGAGCATTAATGAGTGATAAAAATAGATGTACATATGGATCTTATGTTAAAAGAAAGAACAAATATTTGAGTAAATTTCTCCATGAGAAGATATTGGTAGTAGGCTTAATCCAACCCCAAAAACTCCGTTCATATAAAGAGACCATCAATTTGTTCCCCAACTAATGTAGGACTCTAATCCATTATAGTGTCCCCACACACTCATACTGTCAACTAGAGCGTGGATAACATAACATAGGGATGGACCTGACACGGATATCTGTCCATGTTTTGTTTTGGTAAATACTTCCTCATTCATGAAACAACCATTTGCTTCTTCATTCATCAAATATACTTTCAGAATTACAACTCAATCAAGATTACAAAACTGAAAAAGAAGAACAAAAGACAGAAACAACATGATACATATTCCAGTCTACTTTCTTTTATTACAAAAAAAACATGGAATACATGCTCACTTCAACTTGTTGAGAGAGCTTTTTAAGGAAATCATGAAGAGGATGTAGCCATATATTATTCCTCTGATAAGAAGAAAACGGTAGGTTTCTTTGGCTCGATGATCTCCACCGTTCCTTCCAACATTTTTGCCACTTTCCCCATTGATGGTCGAGCATCTGGGCGATCTTGGATGCACCACATTGCTGTCTTCACCATCCTGTTCACCAAGTCAAAGTGTGCCCTTGAATCATACGACTGTTTGATTCGAGGGTCCAAGATATCGTCAACATTCATTTCCTTAAACACCTTATCAAAAGCCCAAGCAGGGAAAAACCATTGATCACTTTCCACCTTTGAGTTATGATGCTCAAAGTTCCTTGAACCTGAAACTATTTCCAACAGCACCAATCCGAAGCTGTACACATCGGCTTTTGGAGTGATTGGATCAGCCTTGGTCCATTCTGGTGCTACGTATCCTGGTGTGCCTCGAAATCTTGACATGGTCATCATCTCTTCTTTCTTCTTTAGCTTTGCTAGCCCAAAATCAGACACCTTTGGGCAGAAATCATCGGCTAAGAGAATATTTTCAGGCTTGATATCACAATGTAATACCCATTCCAAACACTCTTCGTGTAGATAGGCAATCGCCCGTGCCACGCCAAGTGCAATCCTGTATCTGATATTCCAATCAAGTATGGGTTTCTGCCCATCTGGTGACCCGATTGGTGCCTTTTGGAAAAGGAATTCACCCAATGAACCATTAGGTACATACTCATACACAAGTATCCTTCTACCCTTCTCAGCACAAAACCCCCACAACCTCACCAAATTCAAATGGTGCATCCGTGCTATGATCGTGACCTCAGCCCAGAACTCAGCATCACCGCCTTTTACATTCTTCAAGCACTTCACGGCAACA
The DNA here is from genome assembly GCA_011800125.2 of Solanum clarkiae. Classification (NCBI taxonomy): domain Eukaryota; kingdom Viridiplantae; phylum Streptophyta; class Magnoliopsida; order Solanales; family Solanaceae; genus Solanum; species Solanum clarkiae. The sequence goes on along the minus strand of JAABOM020000075.1, from coordinate 82,644 downwards.
ACCCGTCCATCACTCAACTTCCCTTTGTAAACATCTCCAAATCCACCCTTGCCAATTTTATCACTGAAATCATTAGTTGCATTCTTGATCTCAGAAAAGCTAAACCTTTTTGGTCCAATCGCAGGCATGACTTCAAGACCAAAAGTCCTAGCCATGTCCCTATACTTAACATACTTCTTAAGAAATGCCCAAAAGAAGAAAACTCCACTAATCAACTCAGCTGCAAATATCGTTGAAATGATCACAATATTTCTAGTGGTCGTCTTAGACTCTTCTGGTGGAAATGGAAGGCTAATTCTCACCGGACATGAAGTCGCCATCAAACTAGTCATGCCTGTGAAATTCGATATATCGTTCTCTCTACTATCAACTCTCAAATACATAATAACTTCAGTACCTGGTGACCAATATCCATACAACAGTTTCTCCAAAACAAGCACACAATAACCAGTCCCATCATACTTAAACATAAAACCTAAGCAATCATTCTTATCTGAACAATGTTTTTGGCAATTCGAAAAGTTCAAAGCTTTAAGGTCTGTTTGGTTACCAACACCAGTAAAACTAACAAAATCAAGAGGCAAATACTTAATAGCCTTCGAATTCGTCGTTGTCAACGGAATTTTCCTCACACAAGATCTACTGGTGTCTTTCCTGAAACCAGGTGGACAAACACATGAAGTTTGAGTTGTAGAAACATCATACATGCATATAGAGTTTGTACCACATGTACCATGGATTGTACATAACTGATTTACTGCTCGCCAAACAACAGTCCAATTTGAACTAGAATCAAAACTGTAGATTCTCATATTCCCATCATCATCCAGTTTCATCCTTCTCAGCTTCCCTTTCTCCCCGAAATCCGCCGGATAAAATCTTCCATTAACTTGAGTAACTTCCCCTGTTTCCTCCAACCGCTGAAGGGCATTTTGGGAAAAAGTGAAATAACTATCGTTTCCATTGTAGAAAAGGGTGTTCGATCCACCAAACTGAAATTTTCCATTACCGGAAGTTAAGTTTGTACCGGTGATGTTCTGGGTGGGAAGATAAGTATCAGTTGGGTTCAAGAAACTGTTCCATTTTCCGTAAACCAAGTTTCCATCTTCTTGTAAGAAAAGAATAGATGAGGTGTTTCGAATGCTTGAAGGCCAGAGATTTGGAGCTGAGGAGGATGAAGTTGGGGTTAATTTGAGCTCACCGGAGGAAGAAATGGAAAGGGTAGCTGAGGAATTGAGTGGGGAATTTGGGTTAGCTGACCAAACAACAGTTTTAATGGGGATTTTGTAATACCAAATGGAGAAATTGAAGGAATTTGGGGAAGATTGAAGAAACCCAGCTGCGAAAGTGGAGTTAGGTGAAATGAGGATTTGGTTTTGGGTTGGATTCCAAGGAGGGGATTTGGAGTTGAATGATGAGATGATTTTTTGGGAAGAAGAGAAGAAGGGATTCAACAAGAAGGAGAGGAGAAAGAGAAGCAAAGAAGAAGGGTGAAACGACATCGTTGCATTGGGGAGAGGAAGAAGAAGAAGCTTTACAGCTATGGAGTTTATTGGTTTAATGGCGGCTTTTTGCAGAATTGGAATTTGCGTTGACGCCATGGACGTTGACTTCCCTAGTCGTTTTCTGAACCTTCCATTACGCAAGACAAAATAGTATCTATTTTTACGCTTAATAGTCTCTTAAATATTTTTTAGTGCGTGGACGCGAACTGCAAATACTTTTATGTATTTTTTGTTATTAGTTGCTTCTTTATTTTTTTATTTTTTTTGATCATATTTAATTTATTCTATTTATAAATTTTTGAAATAAGAGGTTCATAGGAAATAACTTCTCCATCAATTATGTTATTATTATTGGACTCGAACCGTAAATTTTTTAATAAAATAAATCAAACTTAATTTTAAAATAGGCCTATGAAGATAATCGTCTTTCTATTATTATATTAAAAATGAGTATTTCATCTCCATCATATATTTAATAAATTTTGATATTTTGATTTAAACATAAATCGAAAAAAAATTCAAATAAATATACTAGGAAAGATTCATGAAATGAAGGGAAGTTAGGTACATATGGTTTATCAAGAATAATTGGATATGATTGAATCATAAAATTTATCTATGTAAGAAGAAGATGTGGATTGATACTTAAAGTTTATGTGTTCATAATAATTTGCATTATTAAATTTAGTATTAATGTATAATGTATGCCATTAATATGAGACCATTTCAAAAAAGAGGATAAAGAAAGGAGAAAATGATCTTTTATTCATTGGAGTACAATATACTTGATGAAATTCTTTAAAATTATTTAGAATCTATTTTTTTTTTATTGATCTTATGAAATTTTAAAACTTCAATTACATATTCACTTTGGTATTTTGAGAATTAAAAATAGAAACACTAGGCTTGTTGAATCTTGACTCTCTTTGGCAATATTCAAAGTCATCATTCATTCAACAAAAGAATAGGACCTTCTTTTTTGTTGTTGTTGGTGGAGCAGTCAAAAGTCATTATCTTTTAATTATGATTATTTTAGTGGATGAGTTATAATTGAATTTTTATTTGTATATATAAAATATACAAATTTGATATCTAATATTACAGATTTGTCTTTGAAGGATAAAAAATATGTATTTTTGTGAAATAATTGAGATTTTTTTATTGTTAAGTATTAGTAATTTTGAGCTCGATCCTTTAAAAATAAATAAGTAAATATTGAAAATATTGCCTCGCACTCCTCTCTCTTTTAGGAACGGATTTATGGAGTATACGTGAGATTCTAATTTCTAATATAAATATTGAATACTAAATAATATTTTGCTAAATTTTAGGCACATATTGGACAGCAATAATAATTATTAAAAAGTAAAATTTAAATATAAATATCGAGTGATAATAAAACATTAAAATTTGAATCTAATAGCGACCGGCACTTGAAGTCTAATAGCGACTGTCACGTGTTGGGCCATGTCAGTCAAGCACCTCCTAGACAAAAGGTCGCCTTTATCAAAAGCTTTTCAAGTAAATGTTTGAATTTTCTTCGGAATTTCATCATATCTTATTTAATTTCTTAAATTGTATAGTTTATAGTTATACTCATTTAATAACCTTTTTAAGACAAAGAATATCCTAAGTTAAGCATTTGCTTTGAGGAGGATTGGCACATGAAAAGAAAATAATTATATTTTCGTAAATAAGTGTGAGAAGTTGGTTGCAGTAGCTATAAGAAAAAGAGGAGATAAACTAAAGAGATCTCGAGAAAAGGTGATTAGACAAGACATTTACTTGTGGTTTTACGAAAAACATGATCGTAAATAGAAAGATATTGTGTCAAAGATTGGTGGATGTTTGAATTGACTTATTTTTTTTTTTGTAATTTTTTACTTTTAGACTTTTTTTTTAGTTATCAAAGTGTTTTGGTAACACAAGATGTTTTTTTTAAGAACTTTTTATCGTTGAAAAAGTTTTTTAAAGAAAAAAAAATCAAATTTCACTAATAGAATTTCACTTTCTAAATGCTCAAATAAATAAAAAAAAAATTGATAATAAATTATGAATACATTGTCACTACACTAATAATAAGTATAATTTACGAGCATCTGGTCTTCCTACCACCTTTTAGGAAGGGTGTAGGAGTCAACCAGACTTTCAGAAGAAGATCCGATATTCCAACCTATTCTAGTTACAAATTCTATGTATTAACTATGAACATTTTTCTTGTTTTCTTGTATTCCTGATCATACTAACCCGTTCTCTCAATTCTCTTTGAATCAATGACACTATCTCTCCATTATTTATAATTTTTGTCTGAACACTTTTCAGTTCCTTGCCTGCTGTGTATGATGAATTAAGATATTTTTCTAACATGCTTTAAATTGATAGTTTGTCAAAAACAATTCCTCTACGAACACTAGTTGCTCAAATTCCACTTTCAAAATCTTTTGTTCCCAATAAAAAATGTCAGAAAAAAATTTTAAAAAGGGGGATTATTAGTATTTTATATTGTTAAAATATTATTTTTATTATTATATTAGCTAATTAACTAATACACCCTCCATCCTATTTTATATAACACTTTTTTTTTATTTGTCCATCCTAAAAAGAATATCATGTTAATTAAATTGAAAATAATTTATCTTTAAAATTTTTTTTATTCTTAATGAAATGATTCTTAGCCACAGAATAATTTAAGAGCATAAATTTAAAAAATATCATGCAATATATATTTGCTTATTCGCTCAATTTTTGAATGTGAATTGAGACGCAATGCAAGGCTCAATTCATTACATCAAAGGTCTTACACTTATGGGGCCCATTTAAGGCCCTTAGGCGCAAGGCGGGCCCAATATTCTTATTGGATTAAACATTCAGCAAATAGTTGATTCGTTCATCATCTTTGTCTGTTCGATTTTGGGGAAAATCAAAGAGTAGTGATGGCATCTTGGAATTCAATTCCTCTGGAAGTTCTGTACAATACTTTGGGTTGGATTGCGTTTTTCTCTTGGTCTATTAGCTTTTACCCTCAAGTAATCTTGAATTTCAGACGCAAAAGGTTTGATTTTTCTGTTTGTTTTCATCAAAGTTGCTATCTTTCTTGATTTTCCTGCTGACCCTTTTCGGTTTTTGTATTGAAACACAGTGTGGTGGGGTTGAATTTCGATTTCGTGGTGTTGAATTTGACCAAACACTCGTCTTATCTCATATATAATGCTTCCATGTTCTTTAGTTCTTCTGTTCAGAAGCAGTACCGTGAGAAATATGGTCTTAACGAGGTTAGATTCTTTTTCTTCCTCTTTTTTTTATTTTTATTTTTTGGTGTGTGTGGTTTTCTTGCTTATTACACTGCTTTTCTTTGACTCATGGGTGGATCTAGCCTTGTGGAAGCTGTGTCCAGTCATATCTATTGCTTTCTGCTCAAACTATATATATGTGTGTGTGTAAAAATATTAAGATAGTGAATCCCCTTGTAATCTTTAGTTGATTTCGGGGTCAGGACAAACTCCGCGATGAATGGTTGAGTGATTGAGGCATATGAGTAGAACTTGGAGATCACAGTTGGGATCTTAGTTTCTAAAACACACTAGTGTAAGTGCATTTTAGTGGACTGATGTAGGTTGCATCTATGCTTATGAGTTGTAGTTAGCTGTCCTGTCGATTTGTTGAGTCAGGCAAGCTGATCAGACACAAAGGCGGATCTAGGAACCACTAAGAAGGAAGAAAACAGGAAACTTTAAGTGGGAATTGATCACTATTTCTTTGGGTATATAACTCAACCTTCAACTAAGTGCGCCATTCAACCTTTTTGTAGCATGGTGCCAGCAAATACTATTAGATCAATTCGAGGAAATATGTACATAAAATGTCTAATTTTTCAAGGAGCCATGTGCACTGTAAGTTGGGCTTAAATCCGCCGTCCCTACCATCATCTTCCAAAAAAAAGGAAAAAAATAAGAAGTATGACAGCTTTCAAATAAAATTCTTATTTTGGAAAGAAAAGCAGCCGTTTTCATAATTAACTGATCATCAAGTAGTAATACTATTTTGTCTAGTCTCTTTTTGTAAGAACTGTTAGTGTTTTGTTATGTTAACTTGGTTGATATTATGTGTAGGAACCCTCGGTGTAGTCCAGTGATGTTCTCTCTTATTCCCTTGATTATCTTACTGCAGATGATACCTGTGGCTGCCAATGATGTTGCTTTCTCAATCCATGCTGTTCTATTGACAGCATTTACCCTGTTTCAGATTGCTATTTATGATGTAAGTGGACCATTCCTATTTTCTATTTTTCAGATCAAATTTTGTATGGTAACGGAACTGGAAATGAGATGAACATGTCCTAGTAAAGGTTGTTGCTTTTCTTCTTTTTTCTTTCCCCAAAAATATGAAGGTAGATCATGGAAAGCATATATTATATTTGAAGCTGATTGAGACCCTGATAAATGCCTTATTCTCACTTTAGCACTGATTGCTTTCCTTACAGCGTGGAAACCAGAAGGTCTCAAAGACTTCTGCTGGGATCGTGTGTGTTGCTTGGTTAACCGTTGCAGTTTGTGTGTTTATAGCTCTCCCCAGCCATTCCTGGCTTTGGCTGATCTCCTGCTTCAAGTAAGAACTGTTCCTGAAGTCTATAACTGCCCATTCTCTCCGTCTTTCGTCCAAGATAAATATTTAACAAATAAGGCACCCATTTTTGTGAGTGTTGATAAAAAGGGTAAGAAGTTTCTGTAGTAATAGACGATTACCTGTCAGTCTATTGTTTGGGTACTACTGAAAACACTCATGAGCTTGGTATCTTCTTTTTTTCATTTTCTTTCCAAAGGCCAAGTGTTTGTACCGCTATTTACATGGTGTATGACTTATTTATACTCACCACTAGCGTGTGTGTTCCGAGTAGCTAATGTTTTTTGTTTGAATCTTGATTGCAGCACATTACAGGTTGTCATGACAGTTATTAAGTACATTCCTCAGGTATCCAAATTATTTGTTATCGAAATTCTTCTGCCTTGTGATCAATTTGCACTCTCTTTTTTGTTTACTCTTCTCTTTAAAATAATACAGTTGTTTGATATTTGTTTCATTGCTTCCTGGATAACTTGTACAGGCTATTATGAACTTCCAGCGAAAAAGCACTATTGGATTTAGTATTGGCAACATTTTGCTGGACTTGCTTGGAGGTGTCACCAATTATGGCCAGATGGCAGTGCAATCCATAGATCAGAGTGAGTTTCTGTATTTCAATTATATAATTTGCAGTTTCTTGTTATTTTTAGTATACTGTTTGAACTCCTTTCCTGCAGATTCGTGGGTGAACTTTTATGGAAACATAGGCAAGACTTTATTGTCATTGGTATGAAATGTTACTTTCTATCCATCTATCTGTTTGCTGCATTCATAATGTCTATTGATCTTGATTTCATTGCGTATAGAAACTAATTTCTTCTTAATTAAGTTCCTAATTTTACTACTTCAATTGGTGAATAAATGTTGCAGGTGTCGATATTCTTTGACATTCTCTTCATTTTGCAACATTATGTGTTGTATCCTGCTTGGAAGAATGGGACTTGTCGAGATGTTGATGTGACAGGCAAGAAGCCGTTACTTAAAACTTCTGATGACGAAAACAAGGAAGATGTGTAATGCTTTATTCATTGGAAAATCTATCTCGTCTGTAAGATAGCAAATATATATCTTGATTATGTACACCGTAACAATACAGTAAGGATTCACATAACCAACCTCAACTTGCTTGGGATGGAAGCATAGATGTTGTACAGTTTACACAGTTATTTCTATACATAATTAAAAAGAAACTGCAGTTGTTTAACTTTTCTATTTTGTGAGTTTGTAAGCATGAAGAAACAATCTTATATGCCATGCCTGGCCCTGTGTTCTTTGGCTTTTTTTATGCGTATGTTGGTGCTGGTAGATGAAAGTGGATTGATTGATAATGGTGCTTGGCTAAGTAGAGAAAATACCCATGGACAAGTAGGAATAGGTCAATTGAATGATTGTAAACCCAGTTAATAGGAAAACATCAGAAGAAACACCAACAAATGTCTAATAGCAGCCTCTACCGCATAGTAGCCTTAGCCTTAGACCTGACGATAGGAAACTCCACCACCTTTGCCATTTTTGACAGAAAAGGTGATGTAGAAAACAGAATAACAACAGCTTTCTCCATTCACCTTCAAGATGTTCTCAGCTTCATAACTAGTGCCCTACAAAAGTTACTTTCTTAGTTATATAGTAAAAGAAAAACGACAAACTGGGGAGGTATAGGAAGCAGTACACATACATTGCTATTGTTGTAATGCTCAAGTGCCTTTCCAGCATAATCCTTCAACTTGTCAACAGAGCTCAAGTAGGGGTAGATAGTCAACATCCAACACGTTTCAGGACAATCAGTGATATCAAATATACAAACAAACAATAAGAGACGAATACCTATATAACAATTAAACAATTACAGACCTAACATCAAGAAGCAAGTACCCAAAAATATTGGCTTGTAACAGAACCTACAAATTATATTCTAAATTTCTTTTTTTGGTCAAGTAAATTCCATTGCCCTCTAGCCCTTAATAATACAGAGGAACAACCAAACGTGTGCAACTGAGTTAATTCTGCCATTGGTATGAAATGCGCATTATTAGTGCAAAAACTAAGTAAACAAAGACCACAATTCATCTCATGAAACTAAAAAGCACACAGCAATAAATCTGTCTGATTTATGCCAAGTTATATTAAAATCAGCTAAAGCACAAACCATATTACAGAAGCTAATCCATGGGTATGGCTGAGTCATAGAATATGCAAAGAAACACTTTTTGCTTTTAAAAAAGAAACATGAATCAAGCAAACTCAGTCATACTCTCTATGCTCAAACTCAACTACAATTTTTTTCTTTTTCGATAACTAAACTATATTCTATTTTCCAGCAAGTCATCAATAGTCTACAGAACAAAAAGGAGACCTTAATCTGAAAATATCATCAATAGTGATAAACTAAGTATGTACCAAACTTCATCTCATGAATCTAACAAGCACACAGCAATAAATCCTTGGAGGATTATGCAATGTTAGATTAATATTAGCTGGCAATGATTTTCTATTTTCCAGTAAGTTATCTATTGGCTACAGTACAAAAGGAACATATATGGGAGACCTTAAATCAATAATATCACATGTATACTGCTATACAGGACCCTCTATATGACTCAATTCATGACCTCAACTAGATGACAACGACCTTGGCACAAGACTACAATTGTCTACATATACAGTAATATTTAAACAAGTCAATTTAAGCTAGATCATGCACTAAATTATCAAACTGTAATATTTAGATTATGCACTAAATTGCCACACGAGCAAATTAAAGAAGGCTGACGATCTGTATTTTGCATTTGGATTGAAGGTTTAGCTGAGAATTTGAAAGAAATTGTAAGGTATACCTCGCTCTCCTCGATCTGTTTCCAGTATTTCTCCCAGAGAGGTTTATCCATTTTGGCGCCAGGTAATCTGGGCAATAGTCTTCTTCCGAATCGTAGGTACTATAAGTCGGAATGATCGGACCGGTATCATCATCCTCGTCATCGGAGATGTTCATTGTTCCGGCGTCTCCTGTCTTATGCTTCTTTGCCGCCGGAAAATCTGCTATTGGAGATGGCACATACACCAAACCAATATTTGAATCATAAGTTAATTATATCTTTATCAAAAAATTAGAGGAAAAAACTCAAAAACACGAAAATTTCGAAAAAAAAAAGTTTAAAAATCCGAGAAATTTGAAAAAAACCCGTAAACCTGAAAAAATCCAAGAAAATTCGAAGTTGAAAAACCCGAGTTTTGTTGGTTTGGTTTGATTTTTATATTTAAAAATTCAATTTGATATTTAAAAAATCCGATCCATGAAATACCATAATATTAAATATTAGGAACAACAATCTTACTATTACATAAAAATTCTTATCATCAGTTTGAATTATTAAACATAACTTTCAAGGTGCTATTTATGAATGCTTACTAGTTGTCTATAATATTCCTGTCTTCAAAATTGAATATATTGGTCATTCGATTTAACATTGCACACTGGCTTCGACAGCTGGAACAAGGATTCTCATCTTCTCTGCTTCTTTTTCCTAATACTAGACTCTTCCTCTTCCTTGTTATAATCTTCTGAAACATTTTTTTGTTCAGTTATATTTTCATAGTTTGTGGGCTTGTCATTAATTCTTGGATTTAAATTTGCTGGATATATTCTTTTTTCTATTCCACTGCAAACGGGAGGTATTTTTGGAGTTTTCAGATATCAGTCTGAGAATACATTTTATGGTATAACCTATATAAAGGAGGTATCTAAGCCATTTTATAGTAGTATTGGCATTTAATCACGCTTCAGGAATCTGCCCTCTCAAGGATTCTCTGGCTTAACAGTTATGCACCCCCTGCAGGTTGTTCTGACCTTGTAAAGATAGCAGAAGAGCTTGGCAATACAGGTTAGCTTACTAAACTTGGATTTGGGATGACGAAGGTGCTACATCGAGCTCACATTTCTAGCTCAGTATCTAAAATTCCTCTCAGTATTAAGCGAGATTGAAAATGGAAGGACCTTTCCACTAGAAAGGCATACATAGCCTTGTATGTTAGCTGTTGAAATGTACCTTTTTCTGCCCAACCTCACTGAGGTCATGCATGTCCATATGGATTTTCACAAGAAAGTGAAGCAATGTAGTGAGTTGGTAGCTCTTAAATGAAACATATTCAAATAACAAGTATCCGTGAAAAGAAAGTTCAATCACATGGGACACACTTCTTCTGATCATTCAAATCTGCAATATACTTGTACTGTAGTATTCTTGATGCTTAATATGTGTGTATTAACTGATCTATCTAAAACAAAATCTTGAGAATGATAACAATTTGATCTTTCTAATATTTGTGATGCAGTTACAGATGACCTAAGGATGGCAAGCTTATCTCTATGATATTACTTGTAAGTGCTTATTCATTTGTGACCAAATGAAACACTGTCTTTATCAACTTAAAACAAGTCAAAACTCTTCTTTGCATTTGCAGCAAACACAGAGCTGCTATTCTTTGTTCATGCTATAGTTTGGTCCTTAAAATCCTTTGACTGGATAACAGTCTCATGAAGTATGGAGCAACCAAACAGCTTGAAGAAATTTTCTTTCTTCCCATCTTCAAAGTGCATCACTTCTTTCATGTTTCTTACTTGTTAAGTAGGGGACATATTGCAGCAAGATTGTTAATAGAGATGCAAGAGAAAGGTCATAGTCCAAACCGGCGATTATACAGGGAGATCATATTGCTTACGGAGAAACCAAATTCTGCACTCGAGTCATATAACCCCATGGCAACATCTGCCATCCCCACCTTGCAGAAGAAGCACAAAGTTACAATTCATGGTGACATCATCAGGTATTATATCTTGATCTTTCATGTCCATTAACAAGTCATAAACCTCCTCCAGCCTATTTTTTCCTTAAAAGTCGACACACCAAGCTGTTATAGCAAAATACATCAGGCACATATCCATCAACCAGTTTCTTGCCTTTGAAGAATTCAATTGCCTCACTTAGCCCCCCAGCCAAGTGCAGTTCAATGAAGGCTTAGTGATGTTTAATGTTGAAGAAAGACAAAAAGTCCCGCATTGGTGGTTAATGAGATGGATGGACTCCTTATAAGGCTTAGACAATCCTTCTCCCTTTGAGCTAGCTTTTTGGGTGTCAGTTAGGCCTAAAACCTAATTTTACAGCGAAAATAATTCGTTCAAGTGATAAGTTAATCTCTGCATGTATACCTTTATGTATAAGAGTTAGGCTAACTTGCCTAAGAGCTAAAAAGACAAAGATTACTATGTAATTTATAATTTGTTGAGAAACTGGTATTTCGAATCAATGTTTCTGACAGTTAATAAAAATCTGAAAACCAAGTTATTATACATTCAATGAAGAGTTAATTGTGTATGCTTGTTGCGTGTAATTGGATGAGTATTCATGTTTGTAGCTTAGATTCACCCAATTGAAGTAAAAATGAGTTTATATTATTATATCTTGATGAGATGCGGAAATTTATTAACTTAAATTTATTTTGATTGTTATTATATCATATTGTTTAAATTCAACGTTAG
>JAABOM020000075.1:30467-70886 GCA_011800125.2 Solanum clarkiae | reverse complement strand
GGGAATTAGGGTTTTCTGGGGTTGGGGAGAGGAAAACGAAGGCGAGGTGGCGGGTTCGGGGTCTTGGAAGTGTAAGAATGGGGAAAGAAACAAGGAGAAAGGGGCGGTTGGGGAGTAAATATTAGGGCGGTGGGAGTGTTTTGGGGAATGGAGCAATGTTAATGAGGAAGGGGAGATGGGGAGGCGGCGGTGACGAATTGGGGATTAGGGTAAGGGAGCGACGGTGGTGTGGGTGTGCGGCGGTGAGGCGGGTTGAGGATTAGGGTTTTTTGGGGTTTGATTGTTTTGGAGTCAAAAATGAAGAAGATGAGGCGGGTGGGGAAGAATATACTGCACGCGCCCGGATTTTTAAAATTAATAATTTTTTTTTAATTAAGAAAATTGTTTAAAAAATGTTAAAAATAATAATACAAAGTTTCGTAAAAATTAGACACTGTGACGGGTAAAAATTGGGTGTCAACACATATCAAAGTAGATATAGAAAAAAAAAGTAATATTACTAGAAAATGAAATTTTGTTTGCTCTGTTTGATTAGGACCTTTTGTTGTTGCATCTCTTTCTTATTTGGTTCTAATTTACAATTTACCGCAATTCAAAACTGACCAAATCAAATGTCAAACTATGTTAACGTCATTTGTTGTAATACCAAGAAAAGTATTTATTTGGATTAGGAAAAAATATATATTTTTTAAATAAAAGACATAACCTAATTTCATTTTTTAAAGTTTTCTCACCAAGAATACTGGTGGAAGAAACTACTATAAATCAAACAATTTGCTAGCAACCACATTATTACAAGGTCTAAAACTCATTGAAAATGGCAAGTTCAAGGCCATTTTCTACATTAAACATTATTGTGGTGATGTTTTCAGTAGCAATTATATTGATGGGAATTTCTGAAGGACAGATAAATCCACCAACACCTTCTCCAGAATCTGGTGGTCCAGCTCCCTCTGCTGCTGTTATCAACTTTTCTCCAAATTTCTCTATGACTATGCTCGTCGCGTCGCTTGTTTCCATTTTTCTGTCTTTGTTCTACTAGATATGTATGATCTCTCATTTGTTCAGGGTGATTGTGAGATGAGATGAATGATGATGGCTGTTTGGCACATAGTTGTTTTTGTTGTATCCCTTTGATGATTGTTCTGTTTTATAATAAAGTTGAATCTGTTTCTTTCTGTTACACAAAAGATATCAATCTGTCAGGCTCTTTATTTGTGATGCTCAATCTTACTCTTCGACATAAAAGAAAATGAATCTACCACCCAAGAGTATGACCTGATGGTTAATCGAGTGCGTGTGTGTGTGTGTGTGGGGGGGGGGGAGCGAATTAATCGAGGTCCATAGAAATTGATCCTTGATATGTAGAGCAAGGACCTTCAGTATGGCTGACTGTCTGAACATCTGAATATGTGTAGTTTTAACAAAACCAATATGAACTTAGATTGCATTGCAAGACATAACAAGTAAAATGTTGAACTCATATAAAAGAGTTGGCTAAACTCATTTCCAGAGGAAGAATCCAATAAAAAGAATAAAAGAGGAGCTTTTCATTCCTTGATCTCTTATGGCAGGAAAATTGTTGACAAGAATGTCAAACAAGCATAATTGTGGAGGAACATGTGGCTCAAAATCAACTAATTTCTATTTTCTGGAAAAGTCATCTATATTACAAAAGGAACACGAGGAAAAAAGAATATGCCTGAAATTTCAGAGCTAAAAATAGTGGACCAGGTACCGTTATGTCACATACATGCTGCTATACAGGACCATCTATCCGATTCAATATGAGAATTCATGACCTCGAAGTGAAATATATTTTTTAACCCAGATGGCAATGTCCTCGGCACAAGCCTGAGCTTGAGGGGTGTTAAGAAGCATGTCAAGAGTTGCAAAATCATGAACAGCATCCTTGTACTCGAGAACAGGAGCATCAACATTTACCTTCCGTAGTTCCTCTGAATAAGCAATGGCACGGTCTTTCATCCAGTCATGCTCCGCTATCACTGTCAATGTTGGGGGCATCCGCTTCAGTGGAGGTCCTCTTCCAGGGGTAAGAGGGTTAGCAGCAGGATGATCCAAGTCAAACTCCCCTTGAGGTAAAAATAATTTCCAGGCAAGAGTGCACAAGGCCTTGTCATAGAAATAGGAATTCGCTAGCTTGATCTCAGAATGTGTTGGAACACTTCCAATGAAAAAAGGATACATCAAAACCTGCGCCACCACTTTCACCGGATCCAAAAGCTTACCTGCCTCTACAGCTTTCCGAGCCACATAATCAGCTATATTTCCCCCACAACTCACTCCTAGGAGAACACACCTGGATGAACATATTAAAGAACAAAAGCATTTGTGAACGATTTTAAGGAACAAAAGGAAAAGAAGGGAGTCTTCATTTGACAATCTTTTGATAGCAAGAACCAAAACTAGGCGTTGGTAAAAACATATTCTTTGATCCATCCCAGCAGCAGCCTAAACTTTCAGCAATAGTGTTATTGTTGTTATAATCAACCTAAAGATTCCAATTCCATTATTCTACTTCACAAGCTACATTTGCGACTACATTTCAGCTTAATGCTTGATTCCATCAAATTAAACCAACTATCGAAAAACAGATCTTTTTTACAAATGGAAATTAAACCAATTATCGCAACAGATAATAATATATGATCTAAACTTGTCAAGGCCGTAAAATGAATGAGATAGTTAAACAAAATCTAACCTTGATGGATCTCCGTGAGCAGCCAACCAAGGCTCCACCAACGATGCTCCAAACGCATCAGCTATATGCCCATACTCATCAGATTTCTTCATATCCGCCCCTCCACCACGTCTACTCCCCACTGACTTACCACATTCAGCTAAATTAACCTGTTTGGCCAGCCAATGCAGCACCTTCAATCCATCCTCAAATGCAGCTGGATACCGATCCTCAGGCGCCAACCTGTATCCAACAGCTAAAACAATAACATCACAAAGCTTAGCTATCCTTCTACAAAACAAATCATTCGCTGTCGAATCATTACTCCCACTCACAAACCCCCCACCATGAAACTGCAACATTACTGGCAATTTCCTACACTTTTTCCCGACAGCAGGGGAATACCCTCTATAAACCCCATTTTCAGATTTCACACCAAGATCATCAGCAACAGAACCAAGACTACTTCTCCTATGATTAAACCCATTCTTTTGAACATGGGTCTGATTCCCATAGCTATTTCGACGTAAAAGCGCCTGATTCGGGTCGGATCCTGTCACCCTACGATTAACCGTGGATTTCGATTTGAGATCAGATTCATGAGACCCCAAACAAGTTTCAGGGAGAAAGATACGAATAGAAACAGATGTTCCAGGATCTACATGTAAATCCTTGGTGGCAACACCATCAATGAACACAGGATTGGAAGCTGCAATGGATTCTTCATTGGGTCGAGATGTAACACCAAAATGCTGCGACCCATTGGTGTCATCTATTTGGATTCGGTTCTGCAAACGATGCTTTAACATAAATTTGAAGAAAACACTGTATAATTTCACAGCCACGGTTGGCATTTCCCTTGAAAACACACCCAAAATGAAAGAAGCAAATATGTATTACATTGAAATGAAGAAGATGATTCAGGGTTTAAGGAGATGGATTGTGATTAAGGAAAAGGTATTAGAGATTTCTTGATTCAATTGGAAAGAAAAAGATTGAATTTTTATTTAAAGAAAAATGATAATCAATCATTGTCTATTGATAAATGATATGAAAAAGAGGCGTTTTTCTGTTTTAATATTCTTTTTTTAATTTTGTCCTTTCGAGCTAAGGCAAGATAGTTTTAAACCTTAAACTTCTCAAGTAAGAGATCAACAATTCAATCAGACTTTTTGTGTTTTGGAAGATTTGGTAATATACATCATTTACAATTGTCAATTTAAATTAATTACAAAAGAGATTTGTAAATAAAATATAAAAATTGTAGGGGTCATGAAATTATAATTGAACATAATATAATGATTTGTAGTGTAGTTCGAAACAATAGTTAATTATAGGGAGAAGTATTGAGAATATTTCTAAACTTCTTGAACTATTAATAGTTTAAATAACATTCATCTACCTGATTAACTGAACTTAAATGTACCTCCAATCTTATAACACGACTAAAATATATCTCTGAATTCTCGCCTAGGGGTATTTGCAACATTCTCTCAGCTTTTTATTAACATCTTGATGCTCCAACAGTTTGAGACCGCTATGTCAGCTCAGGGGACATTTAAGTTCAATTAATCAAGTAAAGAAGTGTTTTTAAGACGGTTCATAGTTCGGAGATGAAATTAATAATTTGCGCTGAACTCAAGGATGGTTTTAATACTTCCCTTTTGTTTTTTTTCACTAAAATCATAATTGTGAGTTTAATTTGTATCCAATCAAGTTAAATTGATTTTGTTGTTTTAATAAAAAAGAGAACTCTTTAAAAATTGTAGTGTGGAAGTACTTTGAGTGACGCATGGAATTGGTTGTCGGTGCTATAAAAAATTGAGACATGCTTAGATTTGTCTTAAAACTTTATCTACTCTTCAAAAACCGCCAATTCAGATTCTTTTTTTAGCTGGCAGTGTTGGAGGATTCGCGTTAAAATGTTTCACATGAAAGCTGTTGGCTGGCTGGGGCAGTGATCTGTTGGCAAGTCACATGGACAGACCTGGAGCTAATTGCATTGACAACATTTCCGACCAATTGAACATCCTTTGTTGTTCATAGCATAGTCACAAGAGGATTTCCTCGTTATTTTTAGAATAAAGATAAGGATAAACATTGCTAACCAATACCAGATTGCTTTAGGAAAAAAAAGCCATCAAGGGTTTAGCTTAATCAGTTGAAACTGTCTTTTCCCTTTGCATAGTGTTGAACTGACAAATCTTCTTTTAGCTGGCCTAATAAGATACTACTACAATAACCAAACTGTTTATGAAAGCTAAAGTTCAACTTTTTATTGTGACAGCTATTCTTCATCTTATATGTGATGCAGAAAGGCTTTTCCTATAACAAGTCACAAGATATGTCTTATCTGCCACCAAAGGTTTCCTTTTATGATTTACAGCAGCAATTAAAGAAATAAAAATAAAGTAAGGCATTTGGAAGAAACTCATCCAAAGCAGTGTGAAATCAGAAGAATTATGTTGCTGAGCATGCCTCGTCTTATCTACAGAAACATTTCAGGCCAAGCTGTAAATGTATAGCATACACATGATGGTATAGCGATTTATCAGCAAATTAAAACAAAACTAGAAGCAGAAAGAGCACAAACATATACCTGAAGAATTTTGCTGTTTGATAATTTGTAAATCCAACTATTGAATAAACACCAGCTATAGACGTGCTGTGGACTAAAAAATCTTGGGATTCTCTGATCATGCGATTGTATATGTACAGATGACGTAACTTACTTTGTTGGATTCCACATCCTTGATAACATGCTAGTCAGCTCTTCAATGGAAAGTTAACAGTAACGAAGATATAAGAGTCTCTAGCTAAATGATGAATGAGGGGCTGTCCTTCAAGAAACTAGCACTAACTCATTGCTTGCAGCTTTCATTGCAGCAATCTCTTCTAATCTTTTCCACCTAGTCTCACGTTTCACTTTTATCTCTTCTTCCTGGTCCTGATCCTCTTCAAATTTCTGCAGGCACCCTTCAAAGAGTTCAGCATCAATGTCGGAGAAAATTTTACGAACATTTAATGTCAAGCTCTGCACTGCATGATTCCAGTGGCCTCTAGCATTCTTCTCCAAGGAAGGGAAGATTATTGGCAGTATAACTTTATGATTTTGCCTGATTAAGTTCTCAACATGACCATTGTTCCACAGGAACAAAGACCTCTCGGCTACCTGCATATTCAAGAATTGGACAGTGAAAAACAATGGGCAATATACAGGCAAACACGCACACCAAAGTGAATGCGGGCTAAAGAAAAAGTGGCAGCAATATCACCAAAAAAAATCACTTTATCTAATTCTCTCAAATAATGCACTATTTTATACCTATATTTCATTCATAGCAAAAAAAGCAAAAGCCTAGTCTAAGGTGTCCCAATCCGAAGGTTACTTTTGCATTTTATTTGTAGTTATAAATTCTGCCACACTAACTCTCTCTGGTAAGCCAGAATATCCCTTTCTTCAACTGCTTTGTATGTTTGGGATGGCAGAAAATATTGAAAGAAGAGGAGGTTGAAAAAGCTTTTAACAGGAAAAGAATCCTTGGTGTATTCCCTGCCACGCTGATAATGTGTTGTATAATGTGCTCTCAAGAGCTAAGAAATTCTAATGAACTACTTCTTGTTTTCTTGCTTTCCACATCTCCGTTAGAACAAGCACTTTCACTAGATTATTTCTTAAATATTGCTGAGGTAGTCAACCAAATTCCCATCCCTCCCCCCCAAAAGCGATGGATCACAACAATGTTAACTATTAATGTTGGCTCATTCTCTATGCTTCACAAGAATTTTGGTCCTTGCAATTTCCTCACAATATTGTTACTTGAACGCCAAAGGTGAGAATACTAGCCATAGGAGTGGTTTGCAGAAATGCAGCTCCCAAAATCAAACGAGTTGGGCTGCTGACATTTAACCCTGCAGAGGTTGCAAGATTGAAGACCTCCTGCAAGAGTTGCATCCAAAATATGATAGAATAAAAGCGAATTATTCACTTTTGTTGTTCATTTAGTTTGATACTAATCAAGAGTAGCAGGTATTATAACAAGGAATATCCAGCTCAAAATCAAATACCAAGGTTCAGTCCGGGTAACCATGAAAAATTGCAGAAAAATATATATAAAATCAAACAGAACTACAAACCTGAAAATGTGAGCTGCTCAAGCAAAGGCTCATTTGACGAAACAAGGGAACCATAAAGCGCTGAAATTCTGGTGGCCGAGTTGCTTCTAATACCTCCTCGAGTTCACCTAAGAACATGACCTCCTTTGAACTGTTCGTCATTGGCCAGTATTTCAACAAACCTCTTATAACAGTATCCGCAAGCTTGCAGTCTTTTTCTAAAAATTGTGTAATGCAGTAAGATAATTGCTGGTGATACATTTGTATACATTTTGGTTTATGAAGTGGAATAAGAGCTCGAACAAGGAACAATTTGTGCTCTTCCTTCAGTGGCAGAGCAAATCCATTAATTATACTTCCCAAAATTTCTAAAAGTTCAGCTATTCCATTAGGCTTCTCAGTTTCAAAAATAGACCTATAAAATATGTGGTTGATTGATTTCCTTATGAACGGGCGGTGCACCATGAACTTTCCATAAATGCGGTGCAGTACAGTCTTTAAGTACTCCCTTTCTCTTGGATCGTCAGAATCAAAGAGATCTAATATCCTCAGAACAAAGGCGTGATCAATGTATCGCTTAGCCAATTTTGGATCCGTCTCTGGTGATGCCACAAAGCGGAGAAGCAACTCATACACAATTTGCACATGTGGCCATGCAGCATCCATCAAGGGTTCCTCTTCTTCCAAAATAAGAGCTCCCAGTACTTTGTTTTCATGAGATTGAGGAGTCCGAGACCTGAATAAGTTTAAGGACACCATTTTAACTGTTTCTTGCACAACAGTTTCTGTGAATTTCCCATCTGCAGAAGTAACATAATCAACCATCTCCACCAATGTTTGTCGCTTGATGTCTTTTTCTGTCAAATCTTTCGTTGGGTCAGTAAAGTCAAACAAGACACAACACAAGTTCAGCTTTTTGATGAACAAGTTTTGTCTATCAGAATTTGGTACATCTCTAAAACTAGGCAACACCTCATATGGGGAAACTGTTCCATTCACCTTAGCATTTACAGCCATGGGAAGTCCATTTCCATCATTCTGTCCAGTAGCTAAAGAAGAAGTGACTCCTGAAAGAGACATATCACTCGAATTCCCAGACCGAGAACTAGACAAATCACTGCTTATTGAACTAGTTGAAGCACTTAAGGGTCCATCGCGATTTTCTGCTGACTTAGACGGCTTTCTAGGAAGCTTATTGAGTATCTGTTTGATCATCACTACAAGATATGGTCTCCTTCCTGTAAACCCCTACTTGCTTCACTGATCCAACCACTCGGAACAAAAGATGTGTCATCAATCAGAAACGTATAACTGCAAAACCAGATGACTAAACCAATTGAAAGCTGTCCAACGGCGATCTCATTCACCTCACAAATTTCATTGTCTTCCCAAAAGGAAATTATAAGCTCTATATAATCCATAGTAGTGCCTCACTAATTGAATGAATCTTCTTGTCATCTGAAAAGCAAACAACATAAAGACTAGTATAGTGCACAAATCTCGAATATCTAGAGGGTTAGGAAGTCAATTGTCATTCTTATTAGGGGGATAAAAGCTAAAAGATCAATTCTTTCACACCAAATCCATCTTTTGTTCAGAACCATTTAGTGCACTCTTACTAAAACACAAAGCACTTGCTACTGATGATGAACCAATAAAAGCAAAAACCAGATGCAGGAAACTTGTAAATATTCAAGAACATAACTTTTTTCTGAATCTGAGACATAAATTCTGAGTTTTTGTAAGTCAAAGAAGTAAATTGTGTACTGACCTTGATTCTTTCTTTGAGATGGGGTTCACTCAGAGCTATTCAGCAAGACACAAATAGACAAAGATCTAGGCAAAACCCAAGAAACAAGATAATATTCTTGAAGTGGAATCACCTGAAAAAGAGTAAAGAAAGGAACTAACAAAAAAACAGTGGATAAAAAAGAACAAAAGCAGCATTCAGAAATTGAATTCTATATCAGTTCTTGATGCTTACATTAAAAAGGTAGTGTATTGGATGGATCAGAACTTAGAAAAGATTGAAACTTTTCAGAGTGGGTGACTGATACAAATCTGAAAACAGTAAGAAAAGAGGTTGATGGATTAGAAGGGACACAATTGGTTAGCAAGAATTTGTTGTCTTTTGTTGGTCCTTTTTTTTCACTTTTGGTCCTTATGCTTTGTTTCACAATTTTCAATTTTAAAACCTAATGTTTTTTTTTTTTAATCTTCACTTGGATTTTTGTGTGGATTAGGCACAATTTTAATATGCCTTCCATCCTTTTTATCTATCATAATTTTTCTTTTTTGAGAGTCAAGTAATATTTTTAATTTTTTGAATGATAAATATTCATGTGTCTCTTCTTAAATGATCTCCTTTGTTATCTTGAAACTGCATCTACTCTAATTATTCTCATATTTGTTTAGCTTATTATTGATAATTTATTAAAAAAAGTTAAATTTAATAATGACAATTAATAATTATAGTACAATCCAAAATCAAAAATTGGCCAGACCTTCATCAAAATCTTGAAATATGTTTATAGAACATGATACTAAGATTGGATGCTGAGATTTTTAGTTAATTTGGGATAAAAAAATCAACAATGATAGTAATGAGTTAAATTTGAGGATCACATGATTCATTACTATAATTATCTACACTTTCTTCTCATTTTGGATATTTGTCAAATCTAAAGCTACTTTTTTCACATGGGCATATCCTCTCTAAAAGAGTGATAGGTCCATGTCTTGGTCGGGTCATAGTGTTAATAATTTAATTATCAATTTTCATAAGTAAATTTTATTTTTATTCATGAAAATAAAAATGATATAAAAAGGACGATGGCTTTTAATTAAATGGCCGATTTCCAATGTAGAAAATTTTACTTCATCTTTAATTGGTTTTATATCGCCATTATTAAAGACTTAAATGAAATAAATTAAAAATAGTTATTGTCAAACCGACCATGACATGGAAAGCACTAGGGAAAAATAGGAAAAGTCATTTTGGTACAAACACTAGTCATGAATTATTTTTTTCCATCATGATAATTGATTTGGTCTTTCTCCAGTGTCAACACAAACATTTGCCAAATCAAGATTTGTAGCACAAATGCATTTTTGCTTATTCCATTGTTTTGGCCTTCACTAATATTCAATAGACAATAGTAGTCCATAGAAGGTGAGATGCATCCTCCTCTTTGATAAATTTATGGGTCACCAAACTTTTAACTCCACTAATAGGAAGGAGAAAAGAAAACAAACAAGGGGATTGAAAAATGGAAACTCAACCACTTAGGAGTCGTTTGGTTTGAGTATATGTTACAATATGATTAATTATGATGTAATAAGTTATGATATAATTATTTCTTCTTCAATGTTTGGTTTGTCGCATTCAAAAAAATATGCATAGTATAAATTTTAAAAATAAATTATTTGTTTACAAAGATATTCATTATGACTATGAAAAATGTTGTATCAAAAGAGTTTAAAGAGATATCTTTGTCATTTATTTACTTTATCCTGGAACTACTATACCATCTAAGGAGAGACATAATTTATCCTGATATTAATTATTAATCACATAATTTATCTCTAACTTGTCAACCAAGTATCAAATTGAGCAGCACTATAATTTAATTTTAAAATTATTTGACAGTTATTTTTTATACAAAACGAGTCCTTATCAATAAATAAGATAAACCTTTGGTCAACCAACTGAACCAATAAAATTTTCCTCAAATCCATTATAATAAATATTTACAGGTAGAAAAACTTGGGTGCGTCAAATAATTCCAACTGACACATGCACAGGGGGCCATCAACAACAACAGTACAACACCAGCAAGAAAGAGAGCTTGGAACAATAACACTATAACATAGTCCCGCGGTCTTTATAGTTTTGCCGCCATTAGCCATTAGTCACTTTCACCTTTCCCAAATATCTATGAGAATATTTTCCCTTTCATCAATCTTTAAATCTTTTTTATCAAAGTTTTTATCTTTTCTCTGATTTAGTCCTCTTTTCTTCAAGTGTTATGTTGTCCACGTTGTAAATTATCCCCCATTTTCTTTGTGGTGTAGCACAGATCCATCTTGTAGTAAGGTTAGTAAGTTTTTCAAGTTTTTGTCTATGCTTTTTCTCTTCTTTTTCATCCATAAAAATTGGTTCTTTCTAGTTGGTATTCTCATTCCTGTTCTTTGTGTAAAGTTTCTAGCTTTTTCTTTGGATGTATATTCACCTTTACTCTCTTTGTTTGTTTTCCTCTGTGTAAGTTTTTTTATGGGGCCTGTCTCATAATTATATATTGAGCTGTTGCTTTGTGGATTAATCTCTTTTTGCCATTAATTAATGCTGTATTTTCTTGTTGCATAATCATTAATTACCTATTCTGAGCAAAACATTGGCCCTTTTCTTGAATTAAAAGAGTAGTCGGGATATTTTTGGTCAATAAAAATCACTTCTTTATTGGTAAGTTTTTTCATGTCTAGCACTCATTCCGCTCCTAAGGTACGGATAAAGAGTCTTTCTTTAGGGGAATGATTTGCATATGTTAATGGTGACTTATTCAGATTCTTTGTAGGCTACTGTTGATTGAGCCTGTTTTCTTCATTCAACTCGTCGCGAATCGATTGTTCTTTTCGTTATAATGCCTCCTACATACTTGCCGCTTCGTTGGGAGAGTACTGGAGATCAATGGTGGTATGCTTCACCAATTGATTGGGCAGCTGCAAATGGACACTATGATTTGGTTCGTGAGCTTCTTCGCTTAGATGGAAATCACCTTATCAAGCTCACTTCACTACGTAGGATCAGACGGCTAGAGTCTGTTTGGGATGATGAAGAGCAATTTGATGATGTTGCTAGATGCCGGTCACAGGTTGCAAAGAAGCTGCACCTTGAATGTGAGACCAAGAAAGGGAAAAATTCCCTACTTACAGCTGGCTATGGTGGATGGCTTTTATATACTGCTGCCTCTGCTGGAGATGTGGATTTTGTTCGAGAATTGCTTGAAAAAGACCCCCTTTTGGTCTTTGGAGAAGGAGAGTATGGTGTCACTGACATATTATATGCTGCTGCTAGGAGTAAAAACTGTGACACATTTAAGATTTTGTTTGATTTTGCAATGTCTCCGAGGTTCATAGCGCATGGTGGCAGAGGTTTGGAGGGGGAGATTCCACCTGCTTATAAGTGGGAGATGATGAATAGAGCTCTTCATGCAGCTGCTAGAGGAGGAAATCTTATGATACTGAAGGAGCTTCTTGCTGACTGCTCTGATGATATATTGGCTTACAAAGACATTCAGGGTGCAACCCTTTTACATACGGCTGCTGGCAAAGGCCAGGTCGAGGTAGGATTTGTTTGATTGCCAGTCTAGGATTTGTTTAATTGCTTCTTGCTGACTGCTCTGATGATATATTAGCTTACAGGATTTTCTGTGTCTCAGATTTCGTAGGTGTTGCTCATCTCAAATCTATATTCGGCATGTTAGACTAATAGTTGCTTTTACTAATTTATAGTTGTAGGAGGGTTTTAAGTCGGTTTAAATATTGATGCATATTAAGCCAACACATTTGCACCTTTACCTGACCAGTTGAACTTACTTTTTGCATTGTCATTGAAATAGGGAAAAGATATGCAAATGGTTTGCATCCCATTATTAAAAACGAGAAGTTTAAGCTGGAAATTCAGATATCCTGTTTTTATCTAATAGCAAATGATTGATCTTTGTGGTGGTGGTTATTGATCCTTGCTATGTTTTTCATCTTTGAACGACACCTCAGAACAAGCTCAGATTTGTTAGGACGTTGGTACAAATCAAACTGTGCTAATGTTAATGGTTATGGTTGCAGATTGTTAAATATCTTTTAAAAAGTTCCGATATTATCAACTCCATAGACAACCAAGGCAACACTGCACTACATGTGGCTGCGTCTAGGGGACAATTAGCTGTTGTTGAAGCTCTCGTTGTTGCTTCACCTTCATTGATCTATTCAATAAACAATGCTGGAGAAACATTTCTTCATGTTGCCATTAGTGGTTTCCAAACTCCTTATTTCCGCAGATTGGACCATCAAATCGATCTCATGAAGCAATTAGTTTGTGGAAAAATTTCCAACGTTGAAGAGATTGTTAATGCTGAAAACAATGATGGCAGAACTGCTCTTCATTTGGCTGTCATTGGAAATATTCATTCTGAACTTGTCGAGTTACTTATGACTGTCCGCTTTATTAATGTCAATACTCGTGATAAGGATGGAATGACACCACTTGATATCCTGAAGCAACGGCCACGTTCTGCTTCATCAGAGCTACTTACAAAGCAGTTGATCTCTGCAGGGGGGATTTTCAGTCATCACGATTATTCTGCAAGGAGAGTTGTTGCATCCCATTTAAAGATGCAAAATATAAATTGCAGTCCTGGAACTTCTTTTAGAATCTCGGACACTGAAATCTTCTTATATACAGGCATTGAACATGCATCAGACGGCAGTAGAAATGCGGAGCTCAGTCATCCCTTCATAAGTCCTGATACCTATTGTTCTACAAATAGCAAGAAACCTGGTTCCACAAATGATGCAGCACAAAAACTGAAACGCTTCTTCCATTGGCCAAAAATTAAAAAAAGAGATAGTAAGGAACTCAAGATATTGGTGGATCGAAGTTCTGCTAGTAATTCAGACGTGGCACCAGTTCCTCTACGAGAAAGGTACTCCAAGCCCTCATCACTTCCAACCCACAAAAGGACTCTCTCTGCTAGTAGTAACCTTCCAAGTCCTACAGCAAAGAAGAAGTTTGCTTCAGGGCTAGTAAACGGTGTCATGCAGGCCATACCACATCTTAACCTTCCTCGTAGATCGCCTCGTGCTAGTTCATTCTCGATTTCATCACAGTCTTCACGCAATTCTTTGGACAAACAAAAAGCAACGGTGATTGACACTGAGCTTGCTGGACCTTCTTGTTCTCATCAGTCAGAGGGGGCACCATCAGACTCAATACACAAACAAAACGCAGGACATAAAAGGTCGGTGAACCAATATTTGTGTTTTGGTGCTTCAGGACGACCTGTCAAGGACACTTCAACCGGTATGCAGCCATACGACATCTATGAGAGGTCTGTCCTATCCGCAGCTTGACAATGCCGGTTCTAAAAGGTGAAAGAAGTACATGTGATAACCCATAAACATGGACTTCAACAGTTTGCAGGTGAGTGAGCTCTTTTCCTGATAATTTTCACAGTCGACGATGACGTGTACACATGTGCTCATATATGCCAAGAGCTACTGACATATTTCTCTGAATTATTTTTTATTCGACAAGAAAAATGTAAATATGTTTGTAGCTGTAACAAAATGACACTGTTTGTGTAGCTCCTTAATTAGTTGGATGTAATAAGGAACTTCCTCTTGAGCTGGTTGAACATATTTCTCTACCTTTTTCCATTCCAACTTTTACTAAATTTGAGCGTCGAAAAAGGTTGTATCTCTTAAATAAGGGAAAAGGTCCGTATTCGCCCTGAAGTTTTGAATTATTTTCTTTTAAAAATACTTTTTTAACCAAACAAACATGAGAAGTTTTTTTTTTTTTTTTTTTTGGAATAGCAACCTAAGACTGATACTTCATGGTTGATTTCCAGATCACCATTAAAATAACCTTATCTTCTATGGCATGTGTTGTGGCTTGGTCAGTTGGTCTTTTCAACTTCTGCAGTGGCAAATGTTTATACTAGTAATATATACCAGTTTAAAATTATTATACCCATCACTCCTCTATGGAACGCGCGCCCGATAGTTGATACCTTTTAACTCATTTAAAAAGTGTGAATTACATTACCTTAGGTAAGTTTTATCGTCAAGGGAGATCGTCAGTGGTATATTTATTGAATCAAGATAATGTAAAGAGTCCAATCATATTTTTAATTCTTTTATGAATATTTATAAAAATCTCACACGCCTATTACATTTTAAGATTAGAGACTATATATATATATAGTGGAAAACGACAGAAATAGACATATGGTACCACAAACAATTTAAGTACTGGACATCTGACGTTCAGTCTGTAACGACCACATATTTTGTTGGAATCTGTCTTCCAACACC
The DNA here is from genome assembly GCA_011800125.2 of Solanum clarkiae. NCBI lineage: Eukaryota > Viridiplantae > Streptophyta > Magnoliopsida > Solanales > Solanaceae > Solanum > Solanum clarkiae. The sequence goes on along the minus strand of JAABOM020000075.1, from coordinate 55,975 downwards.
GCGGTGTAACCGGAGCTGCCGCAGCGCAACCACTTTCCGCCCATGGACAGCTCAAGTTCATCAGCTTCCGTCGACTCAAATACCGGATTTTGTTCAAAAACCAAAACTTACCACAGTCTCCGACCACCAATCTTACTTCCTCCAGAATCTTCTCCTCTTTCTGCTGCTTCTTACGCACTAAATCTCCAACAGAACACTTCACCATGGCTAAAAGCCACCGCCTTTATCGACTCTTCCACCGGATGCCGCATCTCCTTCTCCGATTTCCGGCAACGTGTTGTTTGGTTAGCTTCTTCCATTCAGAATACGCTCCGTCTTTCTAAAACCGACGTCGCTTTTATTCTTTCTCCGAACTCAGCAAACATTCCGATTCTATACTTTTCTCTTCTCACCCTCGGTGTTGTTATCTCTCCTGCTAATCCTCTCAGCACAGAATCTGAGCTTTTGCGACAGATTAACTTAACGAAACCTGTAGTCGCGTTTGCAACATCGAGAAACTTCCAGAAGCTTCCGAAGTTGAAACATCCAGCTGTTCTAATCGATTCGCCGGAGTTTGAATCCATGATGAAGAACACCGGATTGAAACTCGAAACTGTTGAAGTGAATCAATCGGATTTAGCGGCGATAATGTATTCGTCGGGGACTACAGGGGAGGTAAAAGGAGTAAAACTGACTCATCGGAATTTTATAGCAAGTATTGCAAATTTCCATGCTTTGAGACCGGATAGGGATTCGCCGGCGGTGATATTGTATACAGTGCCGTTGTTTCATGTGTTTGGTCTTCATTACATTTTAAAATCGGTAGCTTTAACTGAGACTGCAGTGTTGATGGAGAGATTTGATTTGAAGAAAATGTTGAAGACGATAGAGGATTTCAGGGTGAATCAATTAGTGGTGGCTCCGCCGATTGTGGTGGCCATGGCTAAAGGAAGTGTTACTCATGGCTATGATTTGAGTTCATTGGGAACTGTTGGCAGCGGCGGAGCTCCACTTGGGAAAGACGTGATGCAAGCATTTGCGGACAAGTTTCCAAAGACCATATTATATCAAGTAAGTAAAAAGAAGCCAACAAGTTAATGGGATTTAGTGTATGTATATATATGTATATATGCATTCATGCACGCGCGCACACGCACATATACATAATCGTCCTTATCCATACAATGTAGTGTTTCCTCAAAGAATCTCATTCCACGCCCCTCTTGCTCCACCCTGCATTGTGGTCTGAGATTCATAGTGTATGAAGTTCTTCCAAAACTAAAATTTAGGGGTATAGAAGATAAATAATTTAGTATTGAAATGAAACAACAATGAATAGGCATAAATGACATAGAGGATTCATATGTAATGTAGCACTGATGATTCATATGTGAGTCTTAAATAGTGTAGAGAGAAAGTTAACTTTTTAAATAGTCAAGAAATTTTTGAGAGCCAGTGGACCCACAGATCAAAACTTAGTGGATAGTGAGCTCGTTTCTTTATTCTTCTCCACTTAAATAGGAGTTTTTTTAATCAGTCGCAAGGTTAGAATTTCGTTGAAATGGGTCTTAATCTGCATATCATGAGCTGTGTCATTAGCACTAGACTGAAGCCTTGAGCCGCCAGTGACACACGGTTCAGGAGCTAGTCCTGCATGCTTCCAAACTTGATGAATAATGAACCCATCCTTTAATCCTTCTTCGCTTAAATAACAAGATTTTTGTCCACAACATGGTCTGAATTAGTGCTGTGCATCTGTAATCCACATGTTAGGATCATGAACTGGGAGGTTCATGGCTAGACCAAAGTCCTAGGGGTGGACTACTTCATATTTAACTGATTTATGTAAACCAGTTTTTGGCTAACCTAAGAAATTGTTGTAACATAAAACTGAACTTGAGTTTTGAATTTGAGGGGTATGGACTAACTGAAACGACCGGAGCATCATTTCGAGCTGCAACTACAGAAGAAAGGCTTCTTTGGGGTTCTGTAGGAAGGCTACTGCCAAATAATGAAGCAAAAATTGTAGATCCAGACACTGGGATTGCTCTGCCTCCTGGTAAGCAAGGAGAGCTCTGGATCAAAGGTCCAACCATTATGCAAGGTAACTTCAATTACAAGACTGGATGATGTTTAACAGGAAGCTTGACTTCGACTTGTTTGAAGTCGAGCCACAGTTCATTGTTAATAATATTGTAATGCTTTTGTAGGTTACATTGGTGATCCAAAGTCAACTTCGGAAACTCTGATGCCTGGTGGGTGGTTGAGGACTGGTGATCTTTGTTATATTGATCATCATGGGCACCTTTTTGTTCTAGACAGGCTGAAGGAACTAATCAAATATAAAGGATACCAGGTCCCATTGCTAGCTGCATTTATAACCTTTTTAAGTTCTTAGTCATCTTACATTGGAAATCTCTACTTATTCATTCTTATTTTTCAGGTAGCTCCTGCTGAACTCGAACAACTTCTTCAATCTCACCCAGAAATAGTAGATGCTGCTGTCATTCCGTAAGATTTTACATTTCTGTTTTCAGACAACTAAGCTAAGTCACACCATTTGTATACTGCACGAATGAACGTTGATGAATCTTCATTAACAAATTGTGGCAGATATCCTGATGAGGAAGCTGGTCAACTGCCCATGGCGTGTGTTCAGAGACGTCCCCAAAGCGCTCTTGACAAAGAACAAGTGCTTGATTTTATTTCAAAACAGGTGGTTCCTTTGACTATTTGCTTGGAGCTATATTTCTCGTTCTCCATCATAGAAATCTACTCCCTCTGTTATAATTTAAATGTTTTAGTTAACTAGACACTGATATCTTTTTTAAGCTTGCGCCTTGAGGTCTTAAACAAGACACAGTTAGAATGTTGAAATTAGAGAGGTTACGTCTTTTTGAAAGAGACTAGAAAGAAAAACAAGATACTTAGATTGAAACGAAGGGACGTATAATTTGACTACCAATTTAGCTAAAAAATCTCATGTATGGAGATAAAGGCATAATTGTCCATATTATTTTGTTGCAGGTTGCTCCATATAAGAAGATAAGGCGGGTGGCCTTTGTTAGCTCCATACCAAAAAGTCCATCTGGGAAGATACTGAGAAAAGAGTTAAAAAGGATTCATTTACCAGGATCTAAGTTGTAATCAAGGTCCTTTCAAGTTTTTTTCCTTGTTCATTATTTCAATGCAGGATTCGCCAATTCAAAGATGAATTCTTTCATATGATTTATGGACAGATAGCTTGCAGAAGAACATTAAAATTGTCTACTTTCTTTCAAGAAAAGGTTTTCATATAGCAACCACGGAGATCACTGCGTTCGTCCAAGGACAGACATACCAGTTCTATAGCACTTTGCTGATACACAAAGAAAAAGAAGAAAATCAGAATCAAAGCTCTCAGCTTTCAGCAACATAACTGGATCCTTAAACCTTGTACAAATAAACATGACTGCAACCACAGTCCACAAATTGGCATGTCTTAATATAATAACTTGGATCAGACCTGAATATTCCAAAAAACTTCTCTAATGTTAAGACAACATTTTTCAGGTGCTAATTGTATTTGCTCTTCAAAGCATGAATTTATCAATCTTGCAAGTAGTCCACAGACAAGATTGCCTTCCTGCTAGTTAGCACAGAAAGCAAGTTTGTCTTTTTTGTTGGTACAACCAGAAGTTGACATACCCAACTCTAACAACAAATAAGAATTTGGAGAGAGATTCAAACAAGACACAAGACGGAATTGAGTATTTATATTATTGCTTAAAATTTTCAAATATTTAAAAGCATACATACTAATTGAAGGCCCCTTTTTTTTACATTTTAAAACATGGTACATACAAAAGTCAAACTCATTTCTAACTCAAGGGTGTTTATTATCACATTATCCAAAAGATCTTCTTTTTATTAGGGAAAACCTTTGAAGTTTATTTATTAAATATAAAATAAAGTTCAATAATTTTTTACTATATATGTCATTGAAAACTGTCGCATTACACGTTTCCCCAAAGTTGACACTCGACACTTTTGGGTTCCGGTGAAGGAGGATATGGCTCCATCTGCCGTAGAAGATAAACAAAGTAATCTTCTCTTTCCCCATATAATTTTCTGCAATTCTACTATGTATCCCAACCTAAATTGACGTAATTTTCTGTGTAGATTCTCCCAAGAGAGTTGCAGTCGTTGGTGCTGGTGTTAGGTATCTTTATTTGCAATTTTTCAGCAAAATTCTCCAATTGTTTACCTAATTTTGCAATTCTCGATGTTGCTATTGAAGTATTTTGCTAGTAAACTGTTTAAGGGTTCAGTTTTCATTTCTGTTTTGTTCCTTTACTTTTTAAGTTGATGTTACTAACTTATTTAATGTTTAAGTGGGCTTGCTGCAGCATACAAGTTGAAAGTTCATGGCTTGAATGTCACAGTGTTTGAGGCAGAAGGGAGAGCTGGAGGGAAGTTACGAAGTGTGAGCCAGGATGGCCTAATATGGGATGAAGGAGCAAATACTATGGTCTGTTAATTCCTAATTTGACGTTGAATTATTGTATCCGATTTGGATTAACTAGTAAATAAGTATCCTTTTGACATTCTGCAGACTGAAAGTGAAGGTGATGTCACATTTTTGCTTGATTCGCTTGGACTCCGAGAAAAGCAACAATTTGTAAGGGTTACTGCTTTAACTATGTGCTATAGTCTTTGAAAGAAGCCTTTGATTCTGTTTTGTATTATAGGATAAGCTTTAGAGTCTTGAAAATCTTGATGACTCTAGACTTTAAGCTCATATTTCCTTTGGGGCTAAATTTGAATACCTGAAAACTGCTTCTCCATGCTTTCAATCTGCAGCCACTTTCACAGAACAAGCGCTACATTGCCAGAAATGGTACTCCTACTCTGGTTAGTTTTGTCCGTCGCAAGCTATGTTTCTCTGCACTGCTCAGCTTTACTCGCATTCTCCTGACATGGTGCTTTTGGAGTTTTGTGATTAATCATGTTCTAAGCTAGGTTTTTAATTTCAGATACCTTCAAATCCACTTGGCCTGATCAAAAGCAATATTCTTTCAACTGGATCGAAGGTATGTGGGCATCCTACCTTCCTGATTTAGATACAGATTCTGCTAAGTTCGTGTTGCACCTTCCATCTTGCTCCTTTGGGAAGAATCTTTGAAATATCAAAAGTTCAAACTGGATTGCAATCTCGTCTCTTCAAGTCTTCTTGTTAACCTGTTTGAAGTTTAAATCATGAGTTTATTTTACCATAGCTTTGTGAGAATCGTGCACCAAAATTTCCTTCTCGTATCAAGCAATATAGCTTCTTTACAGATCCTTTCTGAACTGTTTGTAAAATGTGATTTCTTGCTGTTCCAAAACAATTAGTGTTTATAGTGATTTCGATATAAAGACATGATAAATTGCCTTCTTAATAATCGTAATTGGCAAGTGGCCTATGCACATTTTAGGTGATCGTTTCTACCAATCAACAGTTTTTTGAGGCAAAGACTTTAGGGGCTTTAATTTTGGAAATATCATGAAATGTATTTTTTTTTTTTTTGAGAATGATATCTTGAAATACATTTCATCTCGAAAAAGGTTTATCCGTTTAGGTGAATTTTTGACAAGTGGACCCAAATATCAGTGGACACATGAGATCGATCTAATTGATTTAGACATTCCACTTCTTGGTTTAGTATCATATGTATTGGTAAGTTAGCACTTACGAGGCATCCTTGGAAATTGTTGTTTTTCATTCCCATTCCCATAAGAATGAATACTATGATTCTCATTTTGGATAGGCATGAATTTGGAGTTAAAAAGTTGTCCATATCTTTTTGGGGAGTCAAAGCCAGAACAACTTGAATTCTATGTGTGTCATGACTCGGTCTTGAAGTGATTATTAGCAGTGGATAGTGTTGTGAATGAACTTGATAAAAATATATTTACCTTATGTAGTTCCTTTTTCATCGTATATCTCATTTATTTATATCCTTTTCTGAGCAGTAATGGTTAATTTTCAAGAATAATGTCTTATAACTTAGCTTAATAACTGCAGCTCCAGATGCTTTTGGAGCCACTCTTATGGAAGAATAAAAAGCTCACAAAGGTTTCTGACGAACATGAAAGGTACCAGATATTATAACCAAGCTAGTATTTTCCATGTGCTTTCTTCTATTCCCTCCTCAAATCTAGCCTCCTCCCATTGTTTATAACAGCAATTACTACTATAATGTCCACATGGACATGTTGTCTGTTCCATAATCTCCATTCTTATAGTGATTTTATTATTAGTTGAATCAGACTTGCATGCTCTTGCACGTATCTAGTAGCCTTTCGACTGCCAAATTAATCATAAACGCGAGTTTAATGGACATGGTTGTGATACTTATCCATTTTTTATGCAGTGTCAGTGGATTCTTCCAGCGTCATTTTGGAAAGGAGGTCTTTGCTCACCTTTGATTGACTTTTCCTCTATGTTCCTTGAATCTTCTGATATTCCTTACAAAAGAAAATCTCAGTGTATATAGTAACTTTAATTAAATATCTAACATCTATGTGGTTTCTTGTTACCTGCCAGGTTGTCGACTATCTAATTGACCCTTTTGTTGCTGGAACATGTGGTGGTGATCCTGACTCGCTTTCAGTGAGTATTCATCTACATCACTTGTTTATTCATCCTATGTTTCTTTGTGTACAAATATCAGAGAGGATAAGATAATAGGGTCAATATGCCATGGTCACACAATTTCTCCTACATTCAAGTAAGAAAGGTAAAATGGGGAGGACAAGTGTAGCAAAGTATGTTTTATGAGCCATTTAGGTCCTATCTTGTTATTTAAACGTCATTCTGGTTAGGACTCGATTTTCATTGTTTTCTTTCCCTCTGGCACAGATTCACCATTCATTTCCAGAGTTGTGGGATTTAGAGAAAAGGTACGTATGCCCAAATTTCCACCATCACATGGGCTGGCAATTATTCTCCTTGCTTCCTTGTCATACAGCTGCAGAGATGCCCCTGTAAAAATCATCTTGTTGACAGAGGATGCAATTTGTTGAGCAAACCCCTTGCAGAAAAAATTTTAAAAAATTAATGATAATAAATTAAATTAATCATTCAAATAGACCTCTTATGGAATTTGGTGTTAATACTTGCTAGGTTTGGCTCAGTCATAGTTGGGGCAATTCGATCTAAGTTATCACCTAAAAAGGAAAAGAAACAAGGGCCACCCATGACTTCAGTAAATAAGAAGCGCCAGCGGGGGTCCTTTTCATTTTTGGGCGGAATGCAAGTAAGTATACTTTTGTTTTGTTTTTCTTCATGCATTGAAGGTAAAGGGCAGAAAATTTAAATCGTTACAATCACAGCTTTTATGCATCATGTATCATTTGAGGGTCATCCATCTATTTGATTCCACAGATGACTTGTCTAAAAATTTCAACATGAACTTCACGCACTAAATCTAACTTGTATATCTTGTCCCTGTCTGGGTTATTTCTTACATTTAAGTTTCTAACATAAGAGGTAGGTGTAAAAGGATGATATACCAAACTCAACTACTTCGACTCATTTCTCTTTATCTTTTGTCATGAAAAATATTATTCTTAAGGATAGATTATATCTCTTCAAAATAAGAGAATAGATAAATGTGCGGTCGACTATTGGCATCACTTGCATCTTATAGAAACAGATCCTGTGATTTCTGTTAGTCATCTTTCATCCTAGAGTTATCTCATCCAAATGCTTTGCAGACACTTACAGACGCAATATGCAAAGATCTCAAAGAAGATGAACTTAGGGTAAACTCTAGAGTTCTGGGATTATCTTGTAGCTGTAGTGGGGACTCTGCAATAAATAGCTGGTCAATTTTTTCTGCCTCACAACACAAACGGCAAGCAGAAGAAGAATCATTTGATGCTGTAATTATGACGGTGAGACACCGGATGATTGATTCAATCTGAGTCTTGTGACATGTGATTGTTCAAATCTTGTAATGATGGACTCATTAATACCTGAGTCCTGTGCAGATGTCAAATGTTGCCGTTATTGACTATGCTTATGTAACTTAGGCCCCTCTCTGTGATGTTAAGAATATGAAGATTGCTAAGAGAGGAAATCCATTTCTGCTCAACTTTATTCCTGAGGTTTGTTCTTCTGTGGCCATTTGGTGTTAACTGTATAGTGTAGCCATTCTTGCTTTGTAGAATAACCTCATGTCAGCAAATAAAAATGTCTTTCCACTTGGAATTGCACTCATTTCTTCAGTTAATGCTTTGAAAAGTGAACTTGCAAAGTAAGTTGGTCTTATTTCCGAGAGGAGAAAGGTGCACAAACTCTAAATCCACCTGGACCTCTATTTTCCGTCGGTGTATCTTGAGAAGACTTATTATATGAAGGGTCAAGTCTGAAGCTATATGTTTTGTACTGTGTATATGTGTATGAACTGTTATGTTCATTGGCACTTAGCTGAGCATACGATGTGCAGGTTGATTATGTACCACTATCTGTTGTTATAACCACATTTAAGAGGGAGAGTGTAAAGCATCCCCTGGAGGGTTTTGGGGTGCTTGTACCCTCCAAGGAGCAAAAGCATGGGCTGAAGACACTAGGTAATGCTTAGGTATTATATTAAGAAGTGTAGATAGCTGGAAACTGTTGTGCCCTTATAACTTCAGCATTGCATGCAGGCACCCTCTTCTCTTCTATGATGTTTCCAGATCGGGCACCCAACGATGTCTATCTCTATACTACATTTGTTGGTGGAAGCCGAAATAGAGAACTCGCGAAAGCCTCGAGGTTTATATAATTTCAATTTGGTTGCAGTTTCCTTTTACTTGTCCCTATTATACTTAACGATGATGTTGCTGTTGACTTTTCCAGTCAAGTAAAATTGGTGAATTCTTGTATTCACAGGACTGAGCTGAAAGAGATAGTAACATCTGACCTTAAGCAGTTGTTGGGTGCTGAGGGAGAGCCAACATATGTGAAGTATGTGAATTTCTAGTATATAGCTGATCTAATTCAAGCGTCGGCAGGCTTTGGTTTAGAAGTTTGAGATTTTAAAAGCTGGTTATTTCTTTACTTGTAGTCATTTATATTGGAGTAAAGCATTTCCGCTCTACGGGCATAACTATGATTCCGTCCTAGATGCAATTGACAAGATGGAGAAAAACCTTCCTGGATTTTTCTATGCAGGTAATATTTCAATTTTCTTTCCTCGAAATAGCATCTTCCATTTTTCTTTCCCTAGATGCAGTTTTGTTGAACAATTAAGGTTCACAACATAATCAACTAGAGGCCATGTATCATGTAGCCTGTGACTCAGTAAATATTGTGTTTTTATGTTTGAGATCGCCTCTGTATGATTCAAAGAATGAGTTGAGTTTCCTCCGGCTTAGATCCCAGTTAATACATTATTGCTGCTGTAATTTGACATGAGTTGTGCCATGGTAGGTAACCACAAGGGGGGATTGTCAGTTGGCAAAGCATTATCTTCTGGATGCAATGCAGCAGATCTTGTTATATCATATCTCGAAGCCGTTTCAGCTGACAACCAAAAAAATAGCTGAAATCTATCTTCTCATGCAGGTAACACTACATTTCTTTCATTCTCTGTTGCTAGTTTTCTACATTTTAATTGTCTCATCTTGTTATAGCTGAAACAATATTCCCTTCCCCCCCGATTCATTTTCTATTTTTCCAATTTGAGTACAAGTTCCCTGTTGCCAAATTTTTGACAGCTTCACAAGTGGAACTTTGCACATCACCTGATGCTGATTTGCTAATTCCTTCTCATCCCGAGTACTCATTTCCTGCAGCTTGCTATTCTTTGGTCTACAAAATCGTCTAACATCATGGCGAGTAGCAACTTCAACGTGCAGCCAATGACGCAGCTCAAACGCGAAACTATCTCTCAAAGGGGGAAAGTGGAGTTGCAATTCTGGAAAATGAACTTTGCTGATGCTTAATTTACACGCCTGTTATGGTAGCTGTTAGTGTTACTAATAATAGATCATGGTGAATAATCTGTAGTTATTATTGAAATGCTAAATAGGAAAAAAAAAACAGTTTCTTTCCTTGCTTTTACATCATATTCAATGTAGCCAGTCACTTTCCTCGTAAATGTGCCCAATAAGAGCAATAGTTTCTTTTTTGGTCAAAAAGAGGAAAAAAAAATTTAGTGGTTACAGTTAATTTGCCAGAGTTTATAACAAAGTAGAAAAAACTATGGGCATAAGAAAAGGGCGCATTTCAAGTTCATAGATACTAGTACTAGGAATAGGTTTTTGATAGTGATGGATTATTTTATGCAGTTTAAAGTAAAGTTTACGAAATACTTTTACCACGTGTGCATCCATTATTAGAAAATACTAGTGGATCTGCCTACTTATGATATTGGATTTGCCTTTAATTTTATAGTCATGATGATAATTATGACATGTTTAAATTCATAAATGTTAGTAAAATTTTTATAGTGTTTGAAGATCATAACGTTTGAAGGTTCTCACTTTTTTTTAAAAAAAAAAAAGACTTTTTATGAGTAAAATAAATTGAAAGAAAAAGCATATAGTTTAGCCTTTCTGCCTTCCATAGTGATGCAATTATAATACCCCTAATTTAGTTGGCTTTATTTCTAGTGGAGCATATTAGGTAGTAGTAGTACAATTTAAAATGATTTTGATTATGATAAGAAAGGCAACAATAGATAGCAAAATGAATCTACAAAACCAATATTGCATACCCCACTTTCGATCGTTCGTGGCAAATTTTTTAAAAATATATTACTTTTGAAGAATTCAACATGTATTTATTGACGTTTTTGAAAGATTCAATCAATACAGATGCCAAAGTGCTTTCTCTTTTAAATTCCATAAATGCACATTACAATACTCTAGTTCATTATTCATATGAAGAGAACTTAAAACTTTACAAAGAAAAAAGTTCACTTGATAAAATGGTCAAAGTTACTTCTTAAAATTCGAAATTCGTCATTAGAATTTTTCTTTTTTGAAATATCAGTCTAATAATTCTATTTTTTAAAAAAAAGAGTATTTGAATAAACGAGATCTTGAGATTACTGTTCAATATTACCTTAAAAGATGGTACTAGTGTACACATGAACCCAAAAAGTATAAAGAGCAACAAAATTGAGCAAACAGATATCAAACTAATAGTTCTTTCTCCAAATGAAAAAAATCTTTTGAAAATTTTTATTCAAAAGACACTTTCATGACATTCTAGACAGAAAAGTGCATAAAAAACTAAAATAGTACTACTTGTTCATTCACGGACCAACATTTCTGTATAGGTAAATATCTCCAACTCCAGGTCCACATTTGTCTATGCCATCAGTGGCTGACGCATCTTTACTGTCAGTTTATTCAAAATAAGATGAGAATTTTTTATCTTTTTTTATATACATAGTGAGCTTCATTCACGGATGAAATTCTACTGGATATGTTGTTGTTGAACTTGGTCCATTCATGTGATGAAATGGTTGTGCTACAGGCTTCTGCTGTTGGACAAACGTAAAAAAGCATTAATGTTAAAACCAAAATGAGTAAAGTAATCAAGAACAGGACAACCGACCGCCCTCGTCCTTTGGGTTTCCTACATTTTTAATTACTATTATTCCTGTTGGGAAAAAGACATTCTTTTTCTCTGCATTTTCTCACTCATTCACAGTACCAAAACACCCCATCTGTTTTTTTGCTTGTTTTTCTTCTCCTGTTTATCTCTGAAAGGCTCATGAATGGTTAATCATTAATCCCCTTGATGTGTGGAAAAAAAAAAGGCACCATCTTGGCCTGTCTTTTTCTCACAGTCATTTGATTTTCTGGTGTAATGTTCTTTGTAAGTGGAAAGTTTCTTCATATTTCTGGTGTAGTGTTCTATGTAAGTCAAGTTTTTATTTTTCATTTTCTCAGTGGAAATCTTGATGTTACTAATACTTCATGCCACATTGTGAATTTGTGATGTAGCTGTTTGTTTAGTCTTTAGTTTTGCTTTATTCCAGCCTGGGTTTACTCTCATTTTCCTCTTTTAGTCTGCTAATCTACTACACTTGTGGTGTTCAATCTCTGTCCATTATGCTTTTGGTGGTGACAAAATGTTGTATACATCTACATTTTGTTTGCTCTTCTTTTCTTGTCCTGCTTCAAATTCCTTTTTTTCCCCCTTTTCTGAGGTCTTGTGTACTTGATGCGTTTAAAAATAAAGTTAGTTGCTGTGGACATGGAGCATGTGCAATCATGACGAAAAACTCGGGTATCTAAGCCTGTAAAATCATTTAGTTCTTCAAGTTGAGACTAACTTGAGAATGTTGGTTGGTCCTATTGCAATGTATTGACATTTATTGTTGCTCCCAAAAGTAGGTTGAGTTGTTGGAACAAGGATAGAATTAAATTTCTTTTTAAGTTTGGAATATCTTGGTCTTTTGTACAACTTGAAGATGTGTTTTCTATTTATTATGTGCAGGATTGAGGACCATTCCTTATCTTTGTTTCTGAGATCATGGTTTTGGGACTGAAAACTAGAACTAGGAATAGGCCATCGGTTCAAGTCGATTATCTAATCCATATTAAGGAGATTAAACCTTGGCCACCCTCACAGTCACTGAGTACGCCTCGTGCTGTTCTGATCGAATGGCACTATGGTGATAAGCACTCTGGATCTACTAACCAAGTCGTGCCATCGTTGGGAACTGGTTCTGGTATTGGTGACGGAAGAATTGAGTTCAATGAGTCATTTAGACTTCCTGTGACACTACTAAAGGAAACTTCCTTTAAAGGTGGAGATGGTGACACTTTCCAAAAGAATTGTATTGAGTTCCACTTGTATGAACCCCGGCGTGAAAAGACTGTGAAAGGTCAGCATTTAGGAACTGCTACCATTGACTTGGCAGATTATGGTGTTATTAGAGAGAGTGTGAGCATATGTCCTCCCATTAACTGCAAGCGAACTTACAGGAACTCAGCGCAGCCCCTTCTTTTCCTGAAAATTCAGCTAGGTGAGAGAAGTCATGTGAGGCCATCCTTGAGGGACAGCTTAAAAAGAGAGGCATCAATGGACCGAAATGGTTCTCTTTCTAGATTAATGAGTGAAGAATCTGCAGAGGAAGCTGAGTTTGCTTCATACACTGATGATGATGTTTCCTCTCACTTATCATTGCCTGTTTCTTCTTCAACCAACGGCTCAAACTATGGCTCACCAACTCAAGGAGAGGTATAATGCTTACTTTTCTATCAATAACTTCTGCTGTGGATCACTCATATCTGAATGGGATTCTTCCTTTATGTTACGTCCAAACTTTCGTGGCATTCATTTTAAATTGAATGCTCTCCGTACAAGTTTGCATTTTTAACACAAATTGTTAGTAGTATTATGTTGCTTTTCCAATTTGATGAAAATCTTAGCTAGTTTGATACCCAGCTGGCCATAATTGCAGGAAAGATCTGGGGGAGTAAAAAGTAGCTCTGGACGAGACGAAGATGAAAACGTCCTAGATGATGAGAAAAGGCTTGGAAATATGGACAAAACACAAGGGACAAAATCTCCTTCAAGATTGCAAGGAAGTTTGTCACATACCTCAACTGATTTGTCTTCTGATCTGGCGTGGATCACAAAGAAAATTGGTGGTAGCACTAGCATTCAGTATTCAAGATCTAATGCGAGTAATATAACCGATGATACTCAGAATGCCTGCATGTTAATCAAACAGGACAAACAAGCACAATGTGTGGCACAAATAGCAGCCAGTGATGAAAGTGGTAGTGAAATATCCAGGCAGCAGAGCTCCGAGGAAGGCTTGATGGATGCTCATCCAGCTGAAAAAGCCTGTCCAATTCCGCACATCACAGATGAGAGTAGTAACGTTGTGGATATGATTAGTAATTTCTCCAACAATGAAATTGAAGAGAACACTTCAGCTCAATCTCTAAATGGGCTGTGTGATGATGAAAGAGATGCAGTTACTCAAAATGGAAACAGTAAGCATTATCGAGAAAATGGTCAACAATGTAGTCCTCATAATGGAGAGCAACACCAGGAGACTGAGCACGAAAAAGAAATTTTGGAAAATGAAGGGCAATGCAAAAAGGATGAGACAGACAGTTGCTACCCTGAAGAGGATACTGTGGAACCTGTCCTGAAGGAAACTGATGCTGTTCCTGCTTACTGGGACAATTGGGGAGCAAAGAGTAGTCCTCGCCAAAGCGAGATTTTAAAGCATGTGATGTCAGTCAGGTCATCACCAGAATCAAATAGGGATGGATCCGTCGTAATTGATCAGCTTCTAGTGCAAGATAATCGAAAAGATGCTAGAGGTTTATCAAGCAATGAAAGGAAAGATAAAAAAGCGAGTCCTAGGGATACAACAAACATTCTTTTGGAAAGCAAGATCCATAGGCTGGAGCAAAGAGTAAAGATGCTTGAAGAAGAACTGAGAGAATCTGCTGCTATTGAAGTTGGTCTTTACTCAGTTGTTGCAGAGCATGGATGTTCCGCGAATAAGGTCCATGCTCCGGCTAGACGCCTGTCTAGGTTCTATCTACATGCCTATAAAGGAAATTCTGTATTGAAAAGGGGAAGTGCTGCTAAAAGTGCTATATCTGGAATATATTTGGTTGCAAAGGCGTGTGGAAATGATGTTGCTAGGTACTTTTCGGTCCTCACTTTCTGATCTATCATCTGCATTCAGATAAGCAGGTTCTAACTTTCTGATGTACTATCTGCATTCAGACAAGCTGTTATAGTTACTTCATAGGTGCTTGTAGAATCATTTTACTTACTGACTTTTTTCTTAGGGGACCAAATTGTTCTGTTTAAAAGGATTTTGATATGAAAACATAGAAGCACTCTCATGGACGCTATCCAAAGGTCTTAATTATAATAGTCTCCAGCAATATTTACTGTGATGCCTTATCTTGGAGAACTAAATCCAATGGATGAATCTCTAGCTACTGATCCTTCAAAGCATAGATGTTACCTTCCCTCAGTTTAAGGTTTTGTGGAAAAAGTTAATGCATGCAGACGAAAGTTATCTGTTTTCTTTATGCAGATTCACTTATTTTGTCTGACCACAGGTTAACTTTCTGGCTATCAAATTCAGTGGTGCTGAGAGCAACTATAACCAAATTCCATGGGCAGCAACAGTTACCTTTTTCTGCTGATACTATGCCTGAAAAAGCTGTTGTCAAGGACAAGAAGAAGAAATTTTCTCCACTTAAGTGGGAGTCTTGCTCCAGCAATGATGTCAGAAATTATGTTTGTGAGAGTTTAGGCAATTGGGAGGACTCTGGTACATTTATAAAAGCACTTGAGAAAATTGAGGCTTGGATATTCTCCCGTATCATTGAATCTATATGGTGGCAGGTGTCTCCTTCCCTCCCTCTCTCTCTCTCGATCTCCCCACAACCTCTTAAAGCACAGTGGCATAAAATGAATCCTAAAGATGTCATTTATTGGTTTTGAACCTAAAGAATCACTACCTATCCACGTACTCAACTCCGTTTTTTTTTCATTTTTTAATGTTTCAGACTCTCATTCCATATATGCAGTCTGGTGCTGCAACAGCAATCTCTAATGACATGGGTCCAGAGACAAATAGATTTCGCAGTACGACATCTAGTTCAGGTGCTGAGGAGCATGGAAACTTTTCGTTGCATCTTTGGAAGAAAGCCTTGAAAGATGCTTTTGAAAGGATTTGCCCTGTTCGAGCTGGAGGACATGAATGTGGTTGTTTGTGTTTGCTCTCTAAATTGGTATGGTCTGACCACCTCTCATTCCACATTGTACAAGCTCCTTTTCACCATCATTAATTGTGATTGTCTGTCTTTGCAGTACTTCTCATGCAAACTTATAAAACCCTTATAAATTAACTAAGTAGTAGTTTGTTCATATACCAATTAATTGGTAAGAAAGACCTCCAACCAGAACTTAATTCCACTACGGGCTTTCTTTGAATTGGCAAAGGTAGTTATGTTTTAACACGAGCATCTCCTACATATCCCAAGTCTTTTTCTTTGTTTCAATGGGTTAAATGTGGATCAAGACTGTGATGGTCTTGATCTTGGTCCATCTTGCTGCTAATTAACGTTCACGAAAACCAGATAATGGAACAATGTGTGGCTAGATTGGACGTAGCTATATTCAATGCTATCCTTCGAGAGTCTGCTGATGAGATGCCTTCGGATCCTAAAGCAGATCCCATTAGTGATGCTGAGGTGCTACCCATTCCGGCTGGAAAAGCTAGCTTTGGGGCAGGTGCACAACTGAAAATTGCGGTGAGAGTCTTGGTTGAACTTTTTCCAGTTAGAGTTGTTAATGTATATATGATTGTAAATCTACTACTCATCTTGATGCATGGTATCAAAAGTATTACCCTTTGTCAATTCTCTTGTTTTTTACCTCAAGAAACAAACTTAATTTTTATGAATTGCAGATAGGAAATTGGTCCAGATGGATCACTGAACTTGTTGGCAGTGGTGGTGCCAACTCAGTAGATGATGAAACTAGAGCAGATAATGACGATGATGGGAGTGAGTATGATTTCTCTTCCGAGTCTTTCCATCTCCTCAACGCACTGAGTGATCTTATGCTACTTCCAAAGGATATGTTGTTAAGTCGGACAATAAGGAAAGAGGTTCATCTCAAAACCTTAAAATTGTCATGATTGTCTTGTTTGCTTCCTATTGTTCATATTTCCTTCTCCTTATTGATGATGCTACTTGAACATTACTCTTCAGGTCTGTCCCACATTTGGTCCGATCATAATAAGAAGGGTTCTTAATGTTTTTGTCCCGGATGAGTTTTGCCCTGATCCAATACATGAAGTTGTACTTGAAGCTCTCAACTCCGAGGTAAGCTCATATCGTCTCTGGCTTTGTTCATTTTCCACGCTAGAGTTTGGAGTAAAAGTTGATGAATTGAGCATTTTTATTATTACAATACAACCAACCAAAAAGTTGTCTGCAATTTTCTCTGGTTAGGATCCTTTTGATGCCGAAGAAGATTCTGTCATGAGCTACCCATGCACAGCAGCTCCTATAGCTTATAAGCCACCTTCAGCAGCTTCAGTTGATGGTTTATTAGGCGACCTTAGTCGCCATTCTCAGCTGAGACGAAGCAGATCTTCAGTGCTCAAGAAATCATACACAAGCGATGATGAACTGGACCAACTAGATTTGAACTTTATCATTTCTGAAGGCATTGCAACTTCACCTCTTGTAAAATCCAATAGGATATCAGAAGCTAGCGGAGATGGAAATGGAAATGCTATTAGGTATCAACTTCTAAGGGAAGTTTGGATAAACAGTGAATAATATGATGCTTTTGATCTCTAGAATTGTATATGGTTCACTGCCTTCTGTTAATAAATGCTTGCAGCTAGGGCAATTGCTGTATTCCTTCTCATTTCCCATCTCACAAGAGCTTAAGTTTTTGAAAATTAATCATCTTTTGGTTCAAGTTCTGAAGCTTGCTTTTGATAGATAAAGCAACAAGACTATCAAATATTAACATCAGGACGATATAATAAGTACTCGTGAAGCATAATGTATAGCTTTTACAGCCAGACTTTGCAGAACACAACATAAGCATTCACAAAAGATGCACTTTGTAGAAATCAATACATGGAGAGTATTAAGATGTAAGCTTGTTTGTAATGCTTACACCTCTTCTGCAGATAGAACTAGATTGCACTCTTTTAAACATAAATACATGTATTCCCGCCCAAAAATTAGAGTTGGTTACACTCATATTCCCTATACCTACTGTGCTTGCAAAAATCATCAGAAATCAAATCAGCATCCTGCAGTCAACTGCGTAGAACCAATTGCGTTCCTGTGCTGAAGATGCAAAGCAGCCAAAAGGCCTTGCCATGTTTCTCCAGGTCCTCCAGCCACTTGAAAATCAAGGAGCTTTCTCTGTTTCCTGTAGTATTCTTCTAGGGGATTGACCTAAATAAGACAGAATGGTGAAGTGTATTAGTTGATGTTGTTCCAACTGAAAAATTTACTGAGTTTTGACTCTTATGATCACTTTTAGCATGCTGAATAGCAACAAAATGTGAGCTGACAAAATTTTGATCCAAGCTCATGCAATTAGTTTTATAGTGGTATCAAATGAAAGAAAAATTAAACCACATATCTAAACAAATTGATCAACAATGAATATACAATTCACATACAACACAACTGCAGGATATATCACTTTTGAAACATGTGGCACAAACAGAAGTAAAATTACGTGAAGAAGATCAAGTGAGCACTGAAAGTTCCACAACAATATGGCATAGATGTATAAAACATTTCAGCAATGGTTAGTTCAACTAGCAATCAGGTACTCAGTATATTAGCTATTAAGCAAAAGATAATTGATTTAATTTTTCCTCAAGCAAGATGCTTGAAGGCCTAAAATGACATTTTGAAGCAGCACATTTGCATGTCTAATTCAGCAAGCACTAGTATTGAATATTGATACACGTCAAGAATGGTAAGAAGAATGCTGAGAGATGCAATCTACAATTTAATTCATCTCAAGTTAATGACATCAAAATTTTTGAGTATTTGCAACCATAAATTTTTTGGCATCAACAGGTACCTGTTCTGCGTGCACATGCAGGTTCTTCTTCGAGACATCATCCATGATACATGAAGGCCTAAAATGACCACCGTCTGGCTGATGACTAGTATTAATTCCAGAAGCCCCCCTGCGGAGGAATTCCAGTGGTGGATAAAGCCCAGTGCTTATATCTTTCTTTGACACCAAATTCTCCGCACATTTAAGATTCAGAACTAAATCTATGTCCACAGTTTTGTCCAGGATCTCCTGCAGGAATAAAGCAGAAGTGTATGTCATTTTCAACATCTGTTCATGTTGAACCATGTGAAAACAAACAGGCCACTTTGATCAAAGTCTGAGAGAAGTACAATAAAATTTACACTCGACATTTTATTAACAAGTTTTACATATTGTTCTGTCCAGAACACTAGAAGTCAACAACAACAACAACATACCCAATGACCAAAGTAATCTCACAAAGTGTTGTATGGAGAGGGTAGAGTGTACGCAACCTTACCCCTACCTTTTCTGATAGACCCTTGACTCAAGAAAAATTAGTGGATTAAGAAAACCTAACTTGTAACCGAGACAATACAGATCACAATAAAGTGAATAATTTGCCCCAAACACTATCCATCTAAAAATACAAAGTAGAATTTCAGGATGTAGAATATTACAATCTTTCACAGACTCTTCTTGTTAAAATTTATGATTACTTCAGGCAACACACCAATTTTATATTGAAACGAATATCATTTAATTCAAAATTTCAAACAACTGAAAAAACATAAATTGATCTTTATCTATTCACACTGCGTATGTTGATATTTATATATTCAACACCACATCAACAAAATGATGCTGGATCAATACGTAAAGTATGTAATTTAGCTGCTGGTCTCAACCCTTGAAGGAAAAATAGTTCAAAATGAAAAATGGACAGATCCACATGTAACAAGAAAACAGTGTCATTAAATGAAGCCGACATGGAAGGGAATCTATAGCTCTATACTTACAGCTTGAATCCTTGATCGAGGAATCCCATCCAAGATGAATCCACTTTCACCACTGCAATATCCTTCTTCTAGCCTCTTTGACAATAAACCAAATATAACCTCTTCCGGGACAAGTTTTCCCTGGTTGACAGCATCTGCTATCTTCATTGAGCCATACACAAATATGGAAAGTATTATTGGGTGAAACAAACAAAAGGAAAAGAAAAGTAGTAATGTGAGACTATAAAGCAAACGAAAGTACTCCTTTGTTCCATTTTACATGACAAATTACTAATGGAAAATCAAATTTACATGTTTTATAGTGTAAAGTTTCTACTTATGTAAATTATATGTCAAAGCAGAAATCAATCATTTAATGAGACAACAATTGAAACAGAGGAAGTAACAGAACTAAAAACAACAGCTCAATCAAGCTTTTATACTTTTATTCTGAATTAGAATGGATCAATTTTATATCTTTTGGTATCAATCCAAACATTCAAGCTAATTTCTTTGTTTTACTTAACAATTTTGTCAAAAATAAGACCAGCTAAAAACTAAAAGAACAATTTTTCTTGTCATTTTCACATTGCAGATAGATTGAAAGCTCAAGCAAACAGAAATGCGGAAGCAACAAAAACCTGCTTGTAGAGAGAAGAACGAGGATGGAGCTCTTGACGAACGAGTGAACCCATGGAAATATGAGGAACATCTAGAAGCTTCGAGAGCCACTGGGCGTACACGTGTCTCTGTGCCATAGGATCACCCATGATCACCCACTGCACTCCCCTTCGAGGAACCGACCCCTCAGATTCCTCCATTACGCAGCTCCGGTTCTGATACTCTTCGTATTCATAATCATCGTAATCGTAGTCTGCTAGCTGAGCCGCAGCTGATCCGTAAGACCGGAGAGCTTCAGTCCGAATAAGAGGCTGTGCCGCAGCCCTAATACGGCTGAGCAATGCCATCGCCGGCCGGAAAAATGATCCCCGTATAAGCCGCCCCGAGAGAAGAGAAAAACAGGGTTTCTCTGAAGAACGCAGATTGGGGTTTTAGTGATACGAAGATGAAAAACATTGTCCCTGAAAGTGGGATTTATTTACGAAAATGCCACTAACTATGTTCCACGTTTCAAGCAAAGAGAGGTGGAGGGAATTGAAGTGGATCCACGTGATATGCCACGACACGTGGCTGATGTAAATTTTAATCATCGACCGCGTCCACCAGTTTTGCATGGACATGCATCTATTTTACCAGCAACTTACTCTTCATCACAATTCCCAAGTGAACTTTATTAATTTTTGCAACTTTTTTAAGGAAAATAATTTTGAGATAAAACAATTAGATTAATGTTTTCTTATATATAATTTGAGGTGTTACCAAAATTAATTTTTGGATTACTATATCATGTAAAAGATGAAATAAAATAATATGATGAGATTGATATTTCACTATTCTTATTTTGTTCCATCCACGATAATTAAATTATTTTATGTTATATATTTTGTGTTATATGTTGAAAGATTAATTAATGAGTCTGGGTCTTGTAGCTGTGGTTATAGGACTAGTATATATTAATTTTATTTATTATTAATATAAAAGCTTTGAAATTTGTTTTATGGTCAAATTTATATATGAACGATCGATTTGTTTATTAGCTATACTGAAATGAACCGTCTAATGCATAACAAGTTCAACGAAATTAAATAATACTTATATGTGTGTGAAAAATGACATATAAAATATAACTAACAACTACCCATGTATGCATGCTTCATACCTGAGAATCATGGCCACAACCAACATATATAAATAATTTATTTTTAGTAATAATTATTGATTAATAATCTATAAATATCATAAAATCAATATTTTTTGACGGTTTCCTACAGCAGCCCATGAAAAAAAAAACAATTAATTAGATATTTGACTTTAAAATATTCTACTCCAAATTGACTTTTATATCTTCTTCTTCCACACAACTTGGAACATTCTCAGATACTTCTATGTTGTTTCTTGGATTTCTCGAAGCTTAATAAGTTGATCAAGATGAAACCAAACATGTATATTCCTTTAGATTAATCTCCCCACGCGGAATTGCCGCTTTTCTTGTTTCAAACATACACACACAAATATATATTATTGATGTACATTTTCTCTATAATACCTAGTTGAATTCTATTCTTCCTTTTCACTCTTATATATTCTTGGCTAACTACCTACTTTCTTACAAGGAATAACACACCTAAGGCATATATACGTAGGGGTTCTTCTCTGCTCCGTCATGTTAATCCATATTTGTTATGTGTAAAGCTCATTAAACGAGAAATCTCTTTCTTTCTTTTCCCAGAACTCCTCTTCTTTTTCCTCTGTGTAGATTCAGAATCAACTATTGCACACCATTCGTGGCTTTCTCTTAGTCATTCAAATATCCTCTCGTTTGCTTGTAATTAAAGATGGAAGAGTACAGACGACTTTTTGACCACCTTGACAAGAATGGAGACGGGAAAATATGTGTGTCGGAGTTGCAACAATGTGTGCATTTGATAGGCAAAGACATGTCATTCGAGGAGGCAGAGGCGGTGGTGGCAGTCCACGAGGACAACATGTTGGATTTTGATGATTTCATGAGATTAGTTGAAGATGGTGGGACGGAAGAAGAGAGGGGGCGCGAGTTGAAGGAGGCATTTAGGATGTATGAGATGGAAGGGTGTGGATGCATCACGCCGGAGAGTTTAAAGAGAATGCTTGATAGGTTAGGGGAGACGAGGAGCGTTGATGAGTGTAGAGGAATGATCGCGAGATATGATATCAACGGTGATGGTTTGCTCAATTTTGATGAGTTTGTCATCATGATGCGTTGCTAGTTGCATATCAACTTCTTAAACATATTTTTGAAGAGTACATGGATGCAACTTTTGGAGTTTATACCCATTCTTTCTGTATATCTGATTCTGATATTTGTTGCGAATAATAATATTCAGTTGTTTGTCAAATTGAATCTTCTCGCTCTCAAATATAGATATCGATAATTTGACATTGGGCACAAATAACTACTCCTATCACTTGATTGCTTCTGCCTACATACATTCATGGAATAACGTTCATACTTGGGTGTCAAAATGAGCCCAAATATTGATAATCCACCCAAATGGGTTGGGCTCAAGATTATTTGAATTGAGTTCGATCTCAACTCATTCAAGTCTTAACCCATTTTGAAAGAATCTTCAATTGAGCCCAATTTAATCTCCAATTTCAACTCATTCTAAGGCTCTTTACGTGCATTCACATAATGTATGTTTTCTATCTATTGCATATTTTTTATGATTTATCTATCTATTTGTAACTTTTTATTTTTATTTTTTTGAGTTGAAATTCAAATTGTAGTTATATAAAACAAATAATAATATGTTAACATTCTCGGTTTGGTGGGTCACAACTCAATCAAATCTCTATTTGAACAAGTTTTAACATTCTCAATTCCAACCCAACCCAACTTGAATATGTCCGTGGTCCAATATTAATTAAACGGGTTGATCAACATGAATTTTATAGTGGGCTGATTGAAACTAAGCCCAAAATAAATCCATCCATCAAAAATAAGCCCAATACAATTGATCCGTGAAGATGCCCAAACATGACTTATTATAAGTTAAAGAAATTCCAAATTTATGAGTATTTTTTCTACTTTTATCTTAAAAAGTGTATTTTCATTTTAGGTGAGTAGTATAAAAGTGTATTTATCTTAGAAACATTCAATTCAAAACACTGTTATATATGTGGGCATTAGCCATCAAATCAAGTCACCGACGACTAATGGGCGAAAGGTTACTTGTTGCTTTCCCTGCTACTTTCACCTATCCAACCTTTTCTCTTTATGGTTTTGTCCCTTGTTCAACTACTGTACATGTGACAAGACCACACTAGCTTGCCCAAAATTCAATTAAGCTAACCACTTTAAATTTATTCTATTTATTAGTTATATTGTGTTGAAATTTGTTCATGCTGAATTTAATACTTAGCATGTGACTTCTCCTAATACTTCAATTCAAAAAATAAATATAAAAATTATAATGTGAGTATAAAATCAAGAGACCTATTCTGGGGCCATCTTTAGGATTTGTCAATTTAATTGCCTAAAAATATCGTCCTTTCAGAAAATGACATATATATGTATATGGGTAAAATGAGCTCTGACACAGGTGATTCTGTACTAACCCAAAATTTCTTATTAAGAATAAATATAAGTAATTACTGCATGTCTTATAATTTGGTTGAAAGAGTAATAATGTTTGAGTACCTTTAATTTGCATGTCTTATTCTTGCAGTATTGGGTAGTTACAATTTACAACTTGTCAGGACCAGAATATTAAACACATCATTCAAATTCATTTAATTTGCATATTGACCTGTTAGTACAAAAATATTTAATGTTTTCACCTTCCCCTCAACTACATACGTCCTTTTTTTATTTTTTCCATGTTTGATGCATATTAATTTGAATTTGTCAAATTATTTCAGTTAAAAGAGCAAACCGGTGATCTCTATCAAAAATAACTGTAGATTTCTGATTATCACAAACTCAATTATCTTTTTTATATATTAAAACATGAAAATAACACAAGAAGACTTTTTCCGTCACCAAAAAGGAGGCTTGTAAAAAGGGGAATCTGAACAAAGCTGAAGCCATAAACTTGCCAGCCACATTCCTACACAACCATCACATGATAATAATTCTATAGGGCACATAATTCCAAGGAAATTAATCAATACAATCCCTTATGATTTAAATAATATACAAAATTAATCCAACAAAATTTCTTTTATATTATTATTACTAAATCTTTTAAAGAAAATATATAACAAACAAAATGAATTGATAAAGAAATAAAAAAAAAGTTAATTTCTAGCCAAAAATGTCAAGATTGCATCTTTTTTCCTTCAAAGAATATGGTATGATAGTTATAATCTTTCTATTTTTTAAACAAAATACTTGATCAGACATGCTTAACATGTCCATCGAAACTTAAGATGATTATAATAAAATAATGATAATCCCTCGATCTTCAACTCAAGTTTGATCGAAATACCTGCTAGGGAGTGTTTGATCTCCTCCTAAATAGACTTATTTAACATAAATTAAACCAATGAGATACTAATAAATTGAGTATACCTCATGGTTAAGCAAAAACAGATGTGAAAATATCATAAAATACTTTATAATGAGAATAGAATATATCATAAAAAGTAAGATACAATGGATGAGACTGTTGACATTTTTTTCAAAAAAATTCTATACGAATTCAAAAGAGAAACTTTCATAAATAACTTACTGTTGAAATTTAATAGGCCAAAATAGCTACAATTTAACAGTCGACAGTGTGCTTTTCCGACAAGGGTTCGCGGCTTTTGCCGGAAATCACTGTCTTGAGTGCCGGCGAACCCTTGCCGGATCGGAGATAGTGATTCTCCTTCGGTGTAGCTTAGCCGTCGGTGATTTGTAGTTGGTTTCCCGGCGCTTCTTTGTCGGTCCCGGTGACGCGAGCTGCGACGAAGCCGTAAATCTGAGTATCCCCGTGACACCGGTGTTTGTGTGACATCGTCGTACCGGTTTTACCAAGAGTCGGCGAGCCTCTCTCAACCACCTACGACCTACGGCATCGGCGAAGGCTTGCCAAAGCACTGGTGCACTCTATTCCACTCTAATTCTTAATTCTTGATTGATCTGTTTCTTTGCCAGTATCCTTTCAATTTTTGATCCTATAATTTGTGCAGTTGGATTATTTACTCTATGTTGATATTAATTGTACTTTAGTAGTGTGTTGCAAATTCTGTGTATTTTGTGTGTATTGCCATGCTTTGTTGTGTTGTACTGTGGTGTGCTGAGGAGCATTGTTGTTCTTCGGGTAGTTGTAGTGTTTGGCTAGTTGATAGTTCGAGTCAGTGGCGTCTAGAACTCTTGGTAGATTAGGGTCATGTCTTCA
>JAABOM020000075.1:0-19585 GCA_011800125.2 Solanum clarkiae | reverse complement strand
TTGTCTATATTCTTATTAATAATAGCAAATCTATCATATTTTTTCTTGCTATATATATGAAGCTCTAAAGAAAACTCCATCCAATTTTTTAGTTGTCATGTTGCGCTTTTCAAAATTTAATTTGACTAATTTTTAAATCTAATTAAATTAAATTTATTTGATATTTTCAAATAAAAATTTAAATACTTAAAACTTTACAAAAAATATTATTAGTTACAATTTTTTTCATATCAACAATGAAAAGAATATTTATCAAAATTTCTTTATTTAATTCTAAAAATAAAAATTGAGACAATCAAAATGGAGTGGAAGGATTTGATAGATTCTCATATGTATTTTGGGAGGTCAATGTTAGGAAAATAATTTTGTAATATGAGACATTAGCTTGTTTGAGGAAGCGTTTTATTTATAGGAAATAATAAAAATTACTCCAAATAGAGATAAAACAAATTTAATCAAACACTAATTACTTTTTAAAAATAATTATTGCGGGCACCATGATATTAGCAGAGGTTATCCGTTCCCGGGAGAGAGACAATAATGGCACTGAGCTTCTTCTCTCCGGCTGCTCTTCCAATCCATCGCATTATCTGTCAAGCTACCATCAGCACTCCCTCCGCTGCAGTAGCACCTCTCCCTACAGACCCTAATCCTTCCTTCTCCTGCGCCCTCAACTGCACTCATTTCCAATCGTACGTAACACTAATTTTTATCTCAAGTGAATTCATTCAATTCGGCTCAATATTTGCTTAACTGCATCAAATTTCACAGGTGTTCTGGTTGCATTCAAGAGTACAATCTTCATCATCCCGTTGTAATTGATGAAGCTATCGGTTTCTTCAACAAGCTTGGCGTCAAAGATTTTTCCTTTGATACCTGTAGATTAGTATGTAATTGTTTGCTCGTTCATTTTATTACTTACAGAAAAACTATGGACTACTCATTTTGTAACCTAGATTAATTGTGGATGCAGTGGGGATGGAGGTGTCGGGCAAAGCTTGCTGTTCGTGGTTCATCAACCAACCCTTTGATTGGGCTTTATGAAGAGGGTACTCATAACATAGTTGATATCCCTGACTGTAAAGGTAAGCTAGCTATTTCGATATCTGCTTATATTGTACGGATAATGGTCAATTATATCTAAGTTGACCCTCTTTCTGCAGCTCATCATCCAAACATCAATGCTGCTGTTCAGCTCCTCAAAAGAGGCTTGTTCTTAATCCTCCCTTCAAATTTACGTGCATTCTCTACTCTATTCCTCGTTCTCATTTGGACTTTGTTTGTCCGGGTCATCCAGGGATAATTGAGTTGAATGTTGAACCATATGATGAAGATCAAGGCACTGGTGACCTGAGGTATGTTCAGGTGAGTAATACATGAATGTTTTCAGAGGGAAGGTTGAGACATTTGGGGTTCTTAGTTTGCTAAGGTGCTACTCCTTGTTGTGCAGATGGCCGTCACCACACATGATACCTCACTTCCTATCCCGGAGAGATATAAGAATGGTTTGTACAATGTTATAGTGAATAAGAGGCTTATGATTGTCCTTAGATGGAGTGGATAAAAAATCTTTCATTTCAGGTAAAGTGCAGGTCTCTTTGGTTTGGAATTCGAGAAGTGAGAATTCAGCTAATTCTGGAAAACTAAATGCTTTAGCAAATGTAAGAAAGTGATGATAGCAATACTAGATTTCTTCATCTATGAATTACATTAATTTTACAAAATTTCACATGCTATTGTAGTTCCTATGGGGCAACGGTGGACCAAAGAGAAAAGTTCATTTAATTCATTCAGTTTGGGCTAATTTCCAGACATCATCAAATAATGTGAGCAAATCTCTCTCTCTCTCTCTCTCTCTCTCTCTCTCTCTCTCTCTCTCTCATATTCGACCGTCTATCTCTTCTTCAATGGAGAATACATATTTTTTAATGTTAAAAAACAACTAAAACATGCAGCTTTTTTCATGAAAAAGTTAGCTTAATGATTTTGATGCTGTCATTTTATCAAATATACACTCTTCATACTTGCAGGTGTGTTAATTTGTTAGCCCAAGTTATTGTAAGGGAGTGTTCACCATGTTAAATATGAGCTTCTTATAGAAGTGGGGGAATTGGTGGTGGAGCTTTGTGGATTTTTAATGAATTAAAAACCCCTTCTCCCCGTTCCAATAATACAAATGGGCCTCCCGTTCTGTGACGTGGATGAGATATATGTCCCCTACATTGAAGGTGGTAGTTTCATAGAGAAAAGAAAACTCTTGCTTCTTGGAAGTGAGGATATTTAAGTGTTTGCTTTTACTCTAGAACCTGGTAATAGGGAAGTCTCAACTTGACAATGCAAATCACAAAACATGAAAACTACAAATGGTTCTTGTCACTTTTTTGTTTTAAGGGTTGCTGGACGGTGAAGGCATTGAGCATTCAGATTCTTAAGGTTGTGATCCTGGCTTTGTGCTCCGTATACAGTCTTGTCCAACAAAACTGCAAATTATTTGAATCTAGATACTGAACTGCATTGACACCCTTTCTTTGAATAAGTTACTGAACAGTGTAGTTTTACTTGTCACATCTCCATGTTTTTTTTGAAACTGGTAAAGTTTTTGTCACATCTCCATGATTTCGAACAAAGTCGATGAGAAGACTTGTGGATTTTCTATCTTATGCATGAGAAATTATTTGAACTTTCTTGCTCAAAGAAGACTCTTCCTCAGTTTGCTGTACGAGAACTTGCTGTTAGTGTATCTATTATGATATCAGCTACATCAATTGGATCATAGTTTAAGACTTTCCAAAAGTAATTGTTTCTTCACAGTTTAGCCAGTGGTTGCTTTAGATTACCATACAGATTTTCGTAGATCAAATATTGTGAATAACGAACGCCAATCCCATTTGTATTGTTGCTTGCAAAATTTATCAAGACTTCTCCTTTCCAGATTCCGCTAAACCTTGTCAGCTACACTGCTAATATTGAACTAATCTCTATTACTTTGATATCTTGATAATAGTGCCACAGTTTGTTGATATCTTCTTGCTGGTATGCAGATTATCTTCGGAAACAGATGGAGACATTTGTTAGGGGAAAGAGATTTCTGGGAGCACATTGGAGGGATTGATGTCTCTTTAGCTCCATCAAGCTTTGGACAAGCAAATACGCGGGTATAACTCCTAAAATGGATCTTTTTTTTTTCTTGAAGTAAAGATCAATCATGTTTTCTACCGTTTCCTTGAGCTCCACTTTAAGTAGCACAGATGAGACATTGAACAGATTTCACAGGTCAAGTACGATAATGGATTGTTCCAGCCTGAGTCTTCTATGAATAACATTCTCAATACTCCAGAAAGTAGACACGGCAGGAACAAGCTTCCATGAATCCTTATTACATGTTACTTATCAGGAACACAAAAATTAGAATTTTGGGTAAATAACTTAGTTTCGTTCTTTTCCCACCTTCTTCCGCTTCTGGTCTTTGTCTTGGGCCAATCCACGACTTTTGGCTTTGCAATGGCATGTTTTTGATGATTATGTTCTTGTTTTAGTTTACACTATACCCACTTAAGGATGAACTAGGCTTTGTTTGAGCCACATAGTAGTGGTGGCCTAGTGGTTTGGGCTTGGGATTTCCATGTTAGAGGTCTTAAGTTCTAAACCCCTTGCCAGAGAAAGCAAGGGGTTTGCCTTTTGGGCCGAGCTAGTTGCACTAGTGCTTGCCTAGTGCAGAGTACCTCTCTTGTATAGTTTGCGAGCTATTGCATAGGAATGGGGGTTTTACCCTGTGTGCACTCGTAACGGCTGCGATTTTCCCTTGTCATCCCAAAAAAAAAGAAGAGAGAACATGCATTTTTCTAGGGCCATGTTTCTCATTATCGTTTTTTTCTTATTTTGGTAACCCACCATACAACCTTGACTATATTCCCATTACTGTACGTTTTTCCCTTGATTTTACTTAATTTTTTGTCATTCTTCAGGCTTTTGATTCTTTGCTGCGGAAGTTACAGAAATATGTTCCTCAAGGTGCATCAGTTGTTGATCTCTATGCAGGAGCTGGTGTGATTGGGTTGTCTTTGGCTTTTTCAAGGAAATGCAGGTCAGAATAATAGTCCTCACCCCCTTTATTGACCTACTGTCCGTTTTAGTCAGTCCCAAAGAGTTTAGTCTCTCTGGAAATGGAAAATTCTATCATATTCATAAATTGAAGTTGACAGTTGATAAAATCACTTTCTATTATTTCAATTATTTTTCCATGTGCACTGTTTTGAATTTGATATGTCATTTTCATCTCTCTCCCTTTTGTGGATAAATACCCGTTCACATCTTCTAGGTATAGTTTTAACACATCTATAGCAAGCTTAGGTCTGATAAGTTGGCTGAAGATAACATGTCTGAACTTTCCTCTTTTACTTTATGTTTAAACTTTAAAGTCAACTAAGTCGATTAAATTGGACAGAGTCAGTTTCAAAGCACTTTCAATCAATTCTCTTAACTTCATCCCTAAAACTTCAAGATTTCAAAGTTGTTTTATTCTCAGGTCAGTTAAATGTGTTGAGGTTAACAAAGAGTCCAGGCAATCTTTTGAGAAGACAGTGGAGCGCTTGCCTACGACTGTCGAAAGCAATATCAGCTGGCACCATGCGGATGCTTCTATAGTAAGTATGAACAAGACAATTACATATGTCATCACAAACATATGATTTAACCACAAACATGCATCGCTTTGGTTTTAGTCGCATTAACTTGTCTGCAATTTCATTTCAATATATTGTTTTTGAGATCTATTTATGTGTCCATATGGATACTGAGAAACACACTTCTTTTTCATCATGTACATCTACATATAGATTTTTGCCTTCCAAGTGTAATAGAATTGATTCAAGAATAGATAAGATGTAGCATTACAAAATTACTTGGGACATACTGCAGTAGGGACGTGACCATCCGCTCAAAATGCACCACCCTCAGCTAAGACTAGTAGCCAATGGTATTTCAATCATGGGGCAAATGCCTACACCTAAAAGTTCTAAGCAGAGCAGTGCATATGTCCTACACAGATACTTGAAATGGATCTGCTTATTTTGAAAGACTATATTGTACTTACTTTCCGAACAAACTGCAGACTATTAGTAATCCAATTTCAATAAACACTTTTGCCAATTGTAACCCTGACTATCTTGGAGGAGCTATGCAATCCAGTAGGCCATGCATCAACCCATATTCTCATCAAGCTGTTTTGGACTGAGCTGCATACTTTTGCGGCTATTCTGTTTTAGTATCATAGGAAAAAGAGTTCGATTAAGTGGAGATTCCCCATTTCGGAAGTCTTGTCTTAGTAGCCAATTTCTTCCTACATAAAATCTACACAATGGAGCTACATCATAGTTAACATAAAATCCACAAAATCTAAGTTCAATTGTCTTCCACTTGGCCAGTTCCATTTCATACTTTGGTGAGTTCAGTCACAGTGGTGTAATGAATAAGCCATATAGTAGGGAATTGGAAAACGAGGTCAGTGCTTTGCGAATTTCTGCGGTTAATTAAACAGTATAAGATTCCATCAATCTTGGATGGAGCCAAAGATTCACTATTTTTTGGCTTTGGGGTATGATGGAATAAAGCAAAATGACTCTTTAAACTGTCTGCGCTTCTTTCAATTGTGACGTAGCAGTTAGTCAATGCAACTTTCGACGCTCATCATGGGTCATCCGGAAACAGTCGCGCTATGTTTATAAACATAGAGGTCAAGCTGCGTACATTCGACCCCCCCTTACCCCGCAATGGGCGGGAGCCTTTGAGGCATTGGGGTAATGTTGTTGTTTAATTAAACAGTATAAGGTTATCATTTATTTGCTTCATCATAGTTAACATTATTATATCTCTTGGACCTCTTAGTTCAATTCTGGAGAAAAACCTACTGGTGGAGACTTTGCAATGTCTTTGTAGACTCAACTTGTTATAATCTTCTTTCCCAGACCTAGAACTTCGTTGATATGCTGAATATCTGTATATGATTTTCATGTTGTATATAAGTTTCATTTTAAGTTACAACTTTCATAGGAACCTACTTCATGGCTCTTGGGATCAGATGTTGTTGTGGTTGACCCTCCGAGGAAAGGACTGGACCCATCTTTGGTGAAGGAGCTACGGCACATCTCAGCAGTGGAACTCAGAGCATCTAAAAGGTTAGAGGATTCTACGAAGTAAATTGGTTGCTATATTTGTTATGAAAATTCACGATCATTGATGTACTACAGCATTTGAGGATGTTCCTGTCATTCACTTATTTTATTTATTATGTTAGATCTGGAAAGATCAAAGACGAGAAGAGACCATGGATCCTGCGTGCCAGAGAAGCTGCAAATCAAATTGAAAGCACAACTGTACATGAGGAAAATCAATTATTGCCTCAAACTCTTATCTATATTAGCTGTGGTTGGGAAAGTTTTAAAGAGGCATGGCCTTTAAATCCATATTAGAAAATTTAGATTGAGAGCTCTCTGATCTCTGTGTCTTCATACAATTCAGTTCCATCAAGTTTTTGGTCCATAAGATGCCATAAAACTTTGGGCACTGAACTATGCCATCTTGAAGCTGACGGTAGGCCCCTTTTTCATGCAGGATTGCTCGTCACTGCTAGCTAGTAAGGAATGGCATTTGCATAAAGCCCATGGCTTTAATTTCTTTCCTGGAACACAAAGGTTTTGCCTTTCCCTTAGTACCTTGCATCTGTTTTAACATTAAATTTCATACAATGTCGTTAGAAAATAACTTCTATTATTTATTATTGTCATTCATGTATATTATGCATAATAAACACATCTACTTGAAGGAAGAAACTCTGTGCTGCACAAAAAAATTCTGAATGGTCTTCCAGCATAGTGTTATATCTGTGCCACTATGCAGAAGAGGATGCAAAATTCTCCATCACTGCTCATAAATTCTGACATTGCTGTTAACATCACTTCTATGTGGAAGCTACCCAATGTAGTGTTAGATGTGTTTAAGGGACTTATGCCTGTTTGGATAAGCTTATAAGTCAAAAAGCTAAAAGTCGTAAGTAGGGCATACCCTGACTTTTGGCTTGTTTTTAAACTTGTCTAAAGGTGAATGCTTAGAAGAACTTTTTCAACTTTTCGAAACACCTCCAAAATTTAAAAAGTGCTTAAAAGCCAAAAGCAGCTAAAAATGGGCTAATCCATAAGGAAATTTCTAAATTTGAGATTGTGCATTGGCGGTCACTGATGGTTGAGTAAGATTAGCCCTCAACTGGAACTCATCAATCCCATTGGAGATGGCAAGGGAATGAAAAACAGTACAGAAGATCATTAGGTTGAAAGCTGGGCTCCATACATGCTCTCTAAAAAAACCAAAATGAAAGATTTTTTTTCCCTATTTTGGACATATAGATAATTCTTGTTAAATATAAGTGTTCCCTCCTAGCATTTTTTGTTGTTTTTTAAAATTCTTATTCTCTTACGCATATTATCCTCTTTTTTCTTTCAAGATCCTGTCCCTTGTTTTGTTGGTATGTGAATTGTGATGTTCATACACTTTCGCTTGAAGCCTCATTCCCTTGACTGCTTTGGTGATCTTTTAATCTAACTGGATGCAGTATTGAGATTCTAGCTGTGTTTAAACGAGGCAAAGGAGCTAGCACCAAGAAGAAGAAATCAGGAAAAAAGCAAAAGAGACCCCACTGAAGAATCCAGTAAAAGAAAGGGGAGCGTTAAAAGCTCATATTCAACTCAAGTAAATTACAAGGAATAGAACGATAGAGAGGTGAAGGTTTCGCTCTGAAATTCTTCAAGGCACAAGATTAATCCTCATGATTCCTGCTCTTGCCTTATGGGTCAATACGACTCTTGCCCGCTCAAGTGTCCAACTGCTTAGAAGTCATTTGGTGCACAATTAAGAAATCACCCATTTCTGGTCTCACATCCATAGCATGGTATTTGCAAGAAGCAGATAGTGCAGGGGATTGTTTGGGGTCGAGAGAGATATTCACGATTTGATGTATAGCACAAAATAACCTTTTGGCTCTTCAAGCATCTTCCTATGAGTAAGGGAGCAGTTGGATATCTGGATTCTCTGTGACGAAAGTAGAATATTATTGCGCTACTCTATGCCATGCAAAATGATTTATGTACTTCAGTTTTAACATGTTGATGACCCTGTTAGTGTTCATGACTACAAATTCAAATCATTCCTCTTTTTACCCTATTAATGCCGCAACAATGCACGTTATGAAGATGCATAAAAGAGGCTAACAAAAACCTTATATAACGATGCAAACTTCAATATTTAGAAGACAATGATAGTGTGGAGTGAAATATACATTTGTCTTAACACATAGTATTTGATTTTCACATATTTATATATGTAAGGTTGGAGCTGATATTCGTAATTGTGATTCTGCGGAACCACTCTAGATCTTTTGTAAACTATACACAAGCACTTTTTCCTGGTTTATATCCATAGGCTTTTTTCAAATGGCATCCTGCTTTGCTAGTGGAAGTATACAAGCTTAGCTGAAGTACTCCTCCAGCCTTTAGTAACAACTCCTCTGAACCCAATCTGAGATTTGTAAGAAGAGTAGTTAGTACCTAAGACAGTAGTGCATAAGGAGTAAACCATATACTATACCTGTATATTTACATGTATTCAGCTCCAATATTCATCTCCTAAACTTTTGGCACAGAATTCACCTGTATTGCACGCTGAAGAAGAGACCTATACTCTTGACTTCTCGACCATTCATCAATCTCGCGTGCACGTAAAACAGGGAGTGGATGTGAAAGTTGCCTTGTTTGAGCATTTCTAAAGAGAAAAACTTGTTGAAGTTAAAAGAGTCGAGAAAATTGCAAGCCAAACTATGAGATAGTTATATTTACCTAATATACCACCCGACTGGGCTTGATGAGGCTTTGTCATAAGAGCGAGCTTGCTCTAAGAATGCATCCACATTCAGTTGATCCGATAGAGATGGGCAGCCACCAGCTAATTTCATTAGTACCGAAACAACCACCTCTTGTGGGAGCATGACAAAAGACGAAAATTCATGCATAAGATTTTCTGATGTGGTTAATGCCCATAAACTGAATTTACTATGTGGATTTCCTCTACCTTTGGATTTTGAGCAACAAGAAGTGCTGCACGATCACAAGTGAGTTCTGCTGCTCGAAGCCAGCGTAAGAGCTGTTCTTCTAGTCTCTGAGCAATCAAACCGCCAATACCTGTGGGTAAAAAGATTCCGAAATCATTTGTAACTGAAATATGCCCCTCCTTTTGCTTGCAGCTACACAACTAATCCCCAAAAATGCATACTGGTGGTTGAGGAGCTATTGATGCATACTAAGCATCCTATCCTATCCTATCCGAGTCCGAGTTTTGCACCTTGCACTTTAAACTGCTGTCTGTAGCATCATACGGAGGACTTTATTTCAAGGTACAAAAAGAGTACGGTACAAAGGAGGTTGGTCTTTGAGTTTGAATACCATACCAGCATTAAGATGAAATGTACTATGAGCCCTAACACCTTTACCATAAACGTTGTGTAGCATAAACTTTTGGGCAAACAAAGTCTCACATACATGTTGTAGACCAGTTTTTCCATTTTGAATCATCAAATCTGAACTACGATCTTTTAATTCACGATGGCTACACATGAGACCATCAGGATTTCAATAAAAATATCAATATGACAAACAAAAGATGCTTTCAAATAGTAGAAAACATAAGGACAAAAACTTTGCACCAACACTTACCTGGCATGATGTATACAGATTAAGGGAAAAAGCAACACTTACCTGCCGTGTAATATTTTACATCTTCTTACATATGATATACAATTTACAATACAAAGAAGCTCTAGACAGATTCATGTCGAAGCACTTCAATAAGTATCAAAAATTGACTTAGGATATCTATTGTTTAACTTCTGCACCATAATCCTTTTGACTGTTAATTTACCAGGAGTATCTGCTACTTTCCTGTTCATTTCACCATTTCCATGTTGTGCAAAGTAGAATGTAAACAATACCAGGAACAGTGTAGGCCCCAAGAGTGAGAATATTAGCGAATGTCAGCCACACACCATGATCACATTTCAGATGACCCAACTCATGAGCCAAGACAGCCTGGAAGAACAGCCAAGGACGTAAACGAGGCAAATCAAACGCATGCAGTAAAAATTATAAGACAAGAAAAGAAGGTACAAAGGAAGGCAAAGGAGTAAAAATTATATGCTGAGTTCATTGGACAAGACAATTAAGGTACCACGGATGACAAAGAAAAAAGAATTACATCCTGAATTATATCACCCAAGTTAGCTAAGAATGATTTGATGCAAGAAAAAAAGAAGACAAATCGAAGTAGGCTAAGATCTTCAAATAATGCTTAAACCTTCCATAGGGATACACTAACAAAAAGTTCCAGCAAAACATTCTTTTGCAGTCGTTAAACTGATACAGGCCTTTTTCTCGAATCGCATACAAGAACCACAAGCAGATACTATTACTAACAGCATTCATTTGAAAGTTAATGCAAATTTAATACAAAATGAATACCTGCAATTCCTTTCGACTCAGCAACTCCACAAGGCTTGTATGGACCACTACAAAAGGCTTTTTACCACTGACAGCCAGGGTATATGCATTGGGTACAGGACTTTGACGAATATACAAGTCAGGAGCCTCAATATTGAGTATTCTAGCAGCCTCAACCATTAAGTAATGAAGTTCAGGGAGCTGAAAGACATGCTAAGTCAGTTACATGAGAAAAGATAGATCTTTATTTTTGAATTGTGAACTACAGTGGAAACCAGGATGCACCCATCAACAAGGGGCACTTACTGGAAGTTGACAATCTTACGTTACCGGGAGATTTTCATTACACCAACAGATAATTGTACTACACAAGTAAGCATCTACAGAACATTATAAAGAAAAGGACCTAGCAGTTAGATGAATTAAATCACCATGCAACAGTCTAAAATGCAAAATGAATAACCTGATTTTCGGAAACGAGAACTGAGGTCCCTATGTTCTCCAGAAGCATAATTTGCTCTGAAACAGTCCCTGCAATAACATGTTCAGATTAGACATACAGATAGGTACAGACAAAATTCGTGGTTCTGTTGTCATCATTTTCCTTTCACCTTACTGGTTTATAGATGTTATACTTCACCTGCTTTATCCAAAAGGTCAAAGGAGAGTTACCTAGTAAGGCTTTTCCAATGTCGTTGAGACCCGGTATTGCTCTCAAAAGCAACGTATTCTGTAAAGGTAACTAAAGATGAGAACCCCAAAAGATGAGCAGCAGCAAAAAAAAAAAATATAAAAAAAATGAATGAATGACCTGTCTGTCAAGAGGATGCCTAAAATCGTCGGCATCAAGATCACGAAAGGCGACGGAGGCTGCTCGACATACAAAAAGGTTGAATCTTTGCTTCCTCAATCCAGTAATCGGAGCTTTGGTGCGGAAGTTAGCGTTACAACTGAAAACCGATGGGGAGAAGTAAAGGGAAGCCATTCAAAGAGACTTGTTTTGTTGCTCGCCACACCCCGACTCTTTGGTCACATATACATATTTTCTTAATATCTCAATTGATTTGTAATTACATTTTTCCTGTGTTTCCTAATAATTGGGCCTAAAATTGTTGCCACTAAAAGAGAAAAAAGATAAGTACAAATTCCTATCATATATTTACTACTTAATTCTCATTATAATTTGAAATAGTTATATATTATTTTATTAATTAAAAATTTCATACTAGATTTCAATCAGTACACTTACATGCTAGCTAGTACAATGAAGTAAAAAAAGTGGCCAGCGAGATAGAAAGGAGGTGATCAATATAGTTTATATATTTCGACATGTGCAAATAACATAAATACATATATTCAGATATATTTTAGAAACTAGAAAAGTGGAAGCCCATGCTCCGTACAGTCCAATAATAATTATTTTTTTATCTCAATTTATATGACGTTGATAGAATATTTTAGATATTTTTAAAATTTTAAGTTATTTATTATTTAGACTTAAAATAATTAATTAAAGTGATATAATAAAATTACAGTTGAAGCAGCTGAAGAAAGAATTCATTAGGGGTACTATCGTAAAATTAAGTTGGAGCAGCTAAGGAATATAATTAAGTAGGTGAAACAGACACGTCAAAGTCCACAAAATATTTTGATTACCGCATATAATAAAGGAGAAGATGAAACAGACAATTCAAACAGACATGTTGACGGAGAACTATCTGCTTTCACTAAGCACAGGCCCAATAATTATTATTTTCTTATCTCGATTTACATGACTTTGATAGAATATTTTAGATACCTTTTAAATTTTAAGTTGTTTATTATTTAGAATTAAAATAATTGATTAAGACGATACAGTAAAATCACAGTTGAGGCAGTTGATGAAATAATTTGTTAGAGGTACTATCATAAAATCATATCAAAATCCATGAAATATCTTGATTGGACTGCATATAATAAAGGAAGAGATAAAGCAGAAAACTCAAACAGGCACGTTGATAGAGAGTTGTCTGCTTTTGCTCTTCTTATATTTAATAATACAGATACATAGGAGGGAAAAGGAAGTCAGATATATACAAATCCACTTGAATATTGTATATTTGGAATAAATTCAACTTAATTATAATTTTATGTATTTGAAGTATGAATTTACTAAGATTCGTAATATTGAAGAGTAAGTTGCTTACCTTGTTTGGATGGTGATCACTTGTTGTATTGTTTAAATATAATGTTTATTGAAGGTTATTTAAACTATATTATATAATTAGATAATGATAAAAAGATCCATTTTAGGTAGCAATCTACATGATGTAACTGCATCATTTTTTAATTTATTATTCATCTTTTATTTCTAGCTCTAATTCGTAGTTTGCAAGTTTATCATTTAAATTACCCAAGAACGGACAATACTTCACAGTGTTGGGCCAGGTCATTACAAAAATCACCTAACATGGGTTGATCCCATATTACAGGGGGTATCCCAGGGGTGAAAGGCAAGCCTAACATGCGTCGATCCCCGATATTGATTTACCGCTGATCAGCTGGTCATTTGTATTACATGTTGTGCAAAAATTATATAATAAAGAAAGGTAAAGTAATAAAAAGGAAATAAAGTACACGATTTCACAATATGACAAAACGTGGTCTCTTATCCTTACACTAGTGCATGACTTCATTTGAGTTCTTACTTCATATACAATACTTTCTGTTTTACTTCAGTACATTATCTCATACTGACGTCCCTTATGGGGGACCTGCATTTTATGCTGTAGGTACAGGCACTAGTATATCTCCCCAATAGGAGTACAAGATATCTAGCTGTTGTTACTGAGCTCCAGGTTGCTTCGGGGCTTTGTGTGTCTAGAGCTTATATTTTTATACTGTACAGTTAGTCGTGAGGCGGGGCCTGTTCCGACCCTTATTAGATGTTGTTCCTTATCTAGAGGCTTCGTAGATAATGTAAACTGAAGTATGGTCATGTCTCGTACTGTAGACATCGTGGCGCTAACGGCCCAGTCATATGCATTTCCTATTGGCTTGTTATTACTGTCTACCTTCTTGAAAGCGTGTTGAATATAAGAGCCCCTTATAATTTTCATATAAAGTGCATGATTATATGTTGGTTCTCCCGAGCCTTGCCGGCAACGGGTGTCAGTCCGACTTAATGAGATTTTGAGCATGATACTTGCCCGGAATCCTAGGCAGCGCCAAAATTCATGGGGTTACACCTACAAAAATGGCCAAAATCGCCTGTTTCGCCTTCCTTGGGCCATAAAATCCTACCACGCCCCCGCTAACACCACCAGCACACCTGGGTCGCTTGACGGGCTCGTTGACGACCTACTTGTATGATTTTTCAGGAATCTTTGTCTGAAAACCTGTGCTGTGCCAGAATCCGTGGGCTAACACCCATGAAAAATGGCCGAAATCACTTATTTCGCTTTCCTTGGGCCATAAAATTCTACAAGGCCCCCTCCAATGCCACTGGCACACCTAGGCCGCTTGCTAGGCTCATTACGGACCCACTTGTAAAATATTTCGGGAATCTTTGGTCGAAACCCCAGGCAACGCCAAAAATTCGTGCGCTAACACCAACGAGAAATGATCGAAATCGCCTGTTTCACTTCCTTGGGCCATAAAATCATACCAGGCCCCCACAAATGCCACCGATACACCTGGGATTCTTGTTGGGCTCATTGCCGACCCACCCGTATGAGTTTTCAAGAATCATTGCCCAGAACCCCATGCAGCGGTAGAATCCGTAGGCTAACACACACAAAAAATGGTCGAAATCACCTGTTTCGCCTTCCTTGGGCCATAAAATCCTACTAGGCTCCCGCTAACGCTGCCGGCACACCTAGACCTCTTTCTAGGAACGTTTCAGACCCACTTGTATGATGTTTTGGGAATCTTTGCACAGAACCCCAGGCAGCGCCAGAATCCGTGGGCTAACACCCATGAAAAATGGCCGAAATCACCTGTTTCGCCTTCCTTGGGCCATAAAATCCTACCAGGCCCCCGCCAACACTGCTGGGACACCTGGGCCACTTACCAAGCTCGTCCCCGACCCGACAGTATGAATTTTTGGGAATCTTTGCATGGAACCCCAGGCAACGCCAAAATTTGCGGCAAACACCTAAGAAAAGTGGCCGAAATCGCCTGTTTCGCCTTCCTTGGGCCATAAACTCCTACTAGGCCCCCACCAACACATCCGAGCCACCTGAGCTACTTTTTGGGCTCGTCCCCGAGCTGCCGGTATTATATTTTGAGAATCTTTGCCAGGAACCCCAGGCAGTGCCAAAATCTGTGGGCTAATACCCACGGAAAATGGCCGAAATCGCCTGTTACACCTTCCTTGGGACATAAAATCCTACAAGGCCCTGCTAACACCACCGGGCTACCTGGGCCACTTGCCGAGCTCGTCTTCATCTAGGCCGTATGATTTTTCAGGAATGTTTGCTCAAAATCCTGGGCAGTGCCAGAATCCGTGGGCTAACACCCACGGAAAATGGCTGAAATTACCTGTTTCACCTTCCTTGGGCCATAAAATCCTACAAGGCACCTTCCAACGCTACCGGGCCCCTTAGACCCCTTGCTGGAATCATCTTCGACCCGCCCGTATGATATTTTGGGAATCTTTTCTCGGAACCCTAGGCAGTGCCAGAATCCTTGGGCTAACACCCACGGAAAATGGCCAAAATTGCCTGTTTCGCCTTCCTTAGGCCATATAATCCTACCAGGCCCCCGACAACCCTGCCGGCCAGGCTTGTTACCAACCCACTCGTATGATTTTTCGAGAATCTTTACTCGGAATCCCAGGGAGCGCCAGAATTCGTGGGCTAACACCCATGGAAAATGGCCAAAATCGTCTGTTTTGCCTTCCTTGGGCCATAAAATCCTACTAGGCGCCCGCCAACACCGCCGGGCCACCTGAGACGCTTGCCGGACTTGTCCACGACCTACATGTATGAATTTTTGGGAATATTTGCCCAGAACCCCAGGCAGCGCCAGAATCCATGGGCCAACACCCATGGAAAATGGCCAAAATCGCCTATTTTGCCTTGGGCCATACAATCCTACGAGGCCCCCGCCAACTCCGCCGGGTGACCTGAGCCACTTGCAGGGCTTGTCCACGACCTACTAGTATTATTTCTCGAGAATCTTTTCCCAGAACCCCAGGCAGTGCCAGAACTCGTGGGCTAACACCCACGGAAAATGGTCAAAATTGCCTTTTTCGCCTTCCTTGGGCCATAAAATCCTACCAGGCCCCTGCCAACACCACCGGCCCACCTGGGCCGCTTGCCGGGCTCATTCCCGACCTGCTCGTATGATTTTCTTGGGAATCTTTGCCCGGAACCCCAGGCAGCGCCAGAATTCGTGGACTAACCCCACTGAAAATAGTTGAAATCACTTGTTTCGCTTTCCTTGGGACATAAAATCCTACCAGGGCCTTGCCAATTCGACGGGTCACCTGAGCCATTTTCGCAACCCCAGGCAGCGCCGGAATCCTTGGGCTAACACCTATGGAAAATGGACAAAATCGCCTATTTCACCTTCCTTGGGCCATAAAATCCTACCAGGCCCCCGCCAACACTGTCGGGCCACCTGGGCCGCTTTCTAGGCTCGTCCTTAACACTTCTGTATGAGTTTTCGAGAATCATTACCTGAAACCCCAGGCAGCGCCAAAATCCGTGGGCTAACACCCACGGAAAATGGCCGAAATCGCCTGTTTCGCCTTCCTTGTGTATAAAATCCTACTAGGACCCCGCGAATGCCACTGGGTCACTTGGGCTGCTTGCTGGGCTCGTACCCGACTCGATCGTATGATTCTTTGGGAATCTTTGCTTGGAACCGCAGGCCGTTCTAGAATCCATGGGCTAATACCCATGTAAAATGGCCGAAATCGCTTGTTTCGCCTTCCTTGGGCCATAAAATCCTACTAGGCCACCACCAATGTCGCCGGGACACCTAACCCATTTGCAGAGCATGTCCCCGACCCGCCTGTATTATTTTTCAAGAATCTTTGCCCGGAACCCCAGGCAACGCCAGAATCCGTGGGCTAACACCCACGGAGAATGGCCGAAATCACCTGTTTCGCCTTTCTTGGGCCATAAAATCCTACCAGGCCCCCGCCAATGCCGTCGGGCCAGCTAGACCGCTTTCCGGGCTCGTACCTGACTCCCCTATATGATTTTTTGAGAATCTTTTCTCGAAACCCCGGGCAACACTAGAATCCGTGGGCTAACACCTACGAAAAATGGCTAAAATCGCCTGTTACAACTTCCTTGGGCCATAAAATCCTACCGAGCCCCTGCCAATTCCGCTGGAACACCTGGGCCGCTTGACGGGCTCATTGCCTACCCACTCGTATGATTTTTCAAGAATCTTTGCCTGAAACCCTAGACAGTGCCAGAATCCGTGGGCAACACCTACGAAAATGGCCGAAATCGCTTGTTTGGCCTTCTTTGGGCCATAAAATCCTAAAAGGCCCCCACTAATTCCGCTGGCACACCTGGGCCGCTTGCCAGGCTCATTCCAAACCCACCTGTTTAATATTTTGGGAATCATTTCCCAGAACCCTAGGCAACGCCCAAATCCGTGGGCTAACACCCAGGAAAATGGCGAAATAACCTGATTCGCCTTCCTTGGGCCATAAAATCCTACCAGGACCCCGTCAAAGCCGCCGGCACACCTAGGCCACTTGTCAGGCTCATTGTTGACCCATCTGTATGATTTTTCAGGAATCATTGCCTAGAACCCCATGCAGCGCCAGAATCCATGGGCTAACACCCATGAAAAATGGCCGAAATAGCCTGTTTCACCTTCCTTGGGCCATAAACTCCTACCAGGCCCCCACTAACGCCGCCGGGCCACCTGGGACACTTTCCAGGCTCATCCTTGACGACCTGCCCATATGATGTTTTTGGGAATATTTGCCTGAAACCCCAGGCAGTGCCAGAATCCGTGGGCTAACACCCATAGAAAAGGGCCGAAATCACCTATTTCGCCTTCCTTGGGCTATAAATTCCTACCAGGCCCCAGCCAATGCCACCAGGCCACCTAAGCCGCTTGCAGGGCTTGTCCCCGACCTGTCCGTATGATTTTTTGGGAATCTTGGCCTGGAACCGCAAGCCGCGCTAGAATCCATGGGCTAATACCCACGAAAAATGGCCGAATTTGCTTGTCTCGCTTTCCTTGGGCCAGTCCTATAGTTTAATAGCAATATAGAAACAACAACAACATACCCAATGCCTCAAAAGGCTCCCGCTCATTACGGGGTGAGGGGGGGTCGGAAAATATAGAAAATAGCAATATAGAAAATAGAATCTAAAACGAAAATATGTTTATCATTCTAAGTCTACAAAATTCACTGTGTCCTTAAGGAATTTAACCCCCTCATTGTACTCGAGGTTTGTCTATTATTTCCTCCTAGGATAAAAGATTAACAATTACAAAGTAGTGATACCTCTAACTTTGGTAATTTTCAACGAACTCAAACAACCAGCAATGGATTCATACAGACTCGAATCTTTATTCTTTAAGAAAATATATGCACTAGAAAATGCAAAAAAGGTCTGTATTTATAACCAACATTGGGCAGTAATTCACCTGTTTAGATCAATCTCATATGTTCAGAACAGGCATGGTGATAAATAATTTATGAATTAAATAATTAATTAATAATTCATAAAAGAAAATATCAGAAAAGAAAATTTTTGAGATAGGCTGAATAAATTTTGTCCAAAAAATTTATCAATCAATCACATCATTTGTCGTAGTCAAGCCGAGCGATAATGAAAACGACGTCGCGAGAGGGTCCCCTCTACTAGAATCTTTAAGAGTTAAAGGAAGTGTTTCGTAATATAAGGACAAAACTTTTTCTCTATTTTACTGACGAGAGAGAAATGGTTCTTCATTTCTCTTTACTTGGTTACCCCCCACATTTTCCTTATTCTTTCAACCCACATTTTCCAATTCACACTTACTACTCTAACCCAACAATGAGAACTGTCATTATTGAATCTCTGCCATCAACTTTGTGTTTCATAAATTTTGTACTTCTTATTCATGTTCTCTAACTGTAATGACCGTCCTAGTCATCTTCATCCTTTCTCGGTGATTTCAGCATTTAGAGCTTTTCTGAAATGACAATTCGATCACATGTTTTGAATTTTATGCAAGTTTTTGTATTTTGGAACCTTTGTAACTTGAATGGTTGACTTCGATCAA
This sequence comes from Solanum clarkiae, assembly GCA_011800125.2. Taxonomy (NCBI): domain Eukaryota; kingdom Viridiplantae; phylum Streptophyta; class Magnoliopsida; order Solanales; family Solanaceae; genus Solanum; species Solanum clarkiae. The sequence goes on along the minus strand of JAABOM020000075.1, from coordinate 821 downwards.
AAGTTCACACAGATGGTGTAAAAATGAAATTCTCACCATTGTGTTGCACTGGAACATTGATTTTGATCTTACAAGACCTTTCATACGGATCCCAAGGCTTCTGGGCTCATTTAGAGCTACCTTGTAGAAATTGGCTAAAAATGGAGTTAGTAGGACTCACTTTTTAGCAAGAGGATCTTGGTTGAAAGTTTTGAAATCATCGTTGAGTCCAGAATACCGAATTTGATAGGGTAAAATATCTCATTGCACGCATGGGGTTTTGAACAAATCCCAAGCACCCTATCAACGTATTTTCACCTCTTAAAATTCAGTTGATGCAACCCTTAATGGCGCATCTTGCTCTAGTCTCCGCATTCACGAACTAGGTCCTGCATTCGAAGAAAAGAGATTGTATCTCTAAATTCACGAATCAGGTTCCCACATTCGTGGGAAGGATGAGGTTTCCCTCGGTGTTCATGAACTAGGTCCCTGTGTTCATGACAATGGGTTATTCTTCCTTCCACGTTCACAAACTAGGTCTCGCGTTTGTAGAGAAGGTCACTTGAACACTGTCAAGGTTGACCTCCATGTTTGCAGACAAGATCCAGTTCACGAAGAAGACCCTTGACTATTCTTTATCTTTGTTCAGCCTATTTTAAGCTTTTGGCCTTATCTTTCAAACTTTGTCGATTAGGATCTTTTGACGAAATTAATTTTGAAATTTCCGATGTGACTCTTTCTTTATCATTCTCAACTCAATTTTTAGATGTCTCCAATGATTGTGATTTTGGTGTCTAAACATCCTTATTGACCTTGTTATTAGTATTTTGATAGCATGGAGG
>JAABOM020000074.1:0-69470 GCA_011800125.2 Solanum clarkiae | reverse complement strand
AGCTAGAAATGGTGGAATTTGATGTTATAATGGGTATGGATTGGTTAGCTTCTTGCTATGCCACCGTGGATTGTCGAGCTAAGAGAGTGTACTTCCACTTTCCAAATTGGCAGTTCTTGAATGGGAAGGCAATATTAGGGTGCCAAAGGGTAAGTTTATCGCCTATTCTAAGGCAAGAAAGATAATATCTAAGGGGTATATGTGTCATTTAGTTAGAGTAAGGGATATCGGGGTAGAATTGCCAACTCTTCAATCAGTTCCAGTGGTGAATGAATTTGTTTATGTATTCCCTGATGAACTTCCAAGTTTACTTCCAGAATGAGAAATAGATTTTGGTATTGACTTACTTCTAGGCATTCAACCTATTTCCACCCCTATTAGAATGGCCCTGGCAGAAATGCATGAATTAAAAGTGCAGTTAAAAGTCTTAGTAGAGAAGGGTTCTATAAGACCTAGTGTGTCCCTTGGGGTGCACTAGTGTTATTTTTATGCAAAAAAGATAGTACCTTGAGAATGTATATCGACTATCGACAATTGAATAGGGTGATGATTAAGAATAATAAATACCCCCTCCCAAGATTGATGATTTATTTGATCAGTTACAAGGTGCCAAATGTTTTTCAAAAATTGATTTTGAGATCAGGGTATCACCAAGTGAGGTTGAAGGAGAAAGATATATCTAAGACTTCTTCCAGAACACGCTATGGTCACTTTGAATTTCTTGTTATGTCATTTGGGCTAAGGAATGCACCAGCAGTTTTTATGGATCTGATGAATAAGGTATTCAATCCATTGTTGGATGTATTTATGATAGTATTTATAGATGACATTTTGGTATACTTAAGATCAGAAGAGGACTACGCAAATCATTTGCGACAAGTGTTATAGGTTATTCGTGATAGACAGTTGTATGCCAAATTTTCTAAATGGTAATTTTGGCTAAACTCAGTGGCATTCTTTGGTCTTATTGTGTTTGATAAGGGAATAAGGGTTGATTCACAAAAGATAGAGGTTGTGAAAGATTGGCCAAGGCCAATGACACCCACGAAAGTTCAGAGCTTCCTAGGGTTGGCAAGTTATTACAGAAGGTTCGTTAAAGGTTTTTCTTCTATTGCTGCACCTCTAACAAAGTTGTCACATAAGCTAACCAAGTTCCAATGGAATGATGCATGTGAAAGGAGCTTCCAGGAGCTAAAAAAAAAGGTAACTTCTGCACCTGTGCTAGGCTTCCAGAAGGAACCGAGGGGTATGCAATGTATTGTGATGCTTCAGGAGTTGGCTTAGGGTGTGTACTGACACAGCATGGTAGACTAATTGCTTATGTATCTAGATAGCTATGGTAACTGGAGAAAAACTATCCAACACATGATCTTTAGCTAGAAGCGGTTGTGTTTACTCTGAAAATATTATGCCACTATTTTTATGGGGTTCACCTTGACATATATACTGACCATAAGATCTTGCAGTACATTTTTAAGAAGAAAGACCTAAATTTAAGATAGCAAAGATGGCTAGAGCTAATAAAGGATTACGATGTTGATATACTATACCATCCGAGGAAGGCAAATGTCGTAGCCGATGCTTTGAGTAGTAAGGAAATTATGAATATTGGTGACCAGGCCATGGTAAGTCAAGGAGTGGCTAAAGAACTATGTAAACTAATTAGTTTGGGAGTGCGCCTTCTTGAAACCCCAAAGGAAAGGGTTGTTGTACATAATGCAGCAACGTCTTCATTGGTAATGGAGGTCAAAGAAAAATAGTTCGAGGATCCTGTTTTACAACGACGTGAAGACAAGGTGAGTCAGGGTATGATAAAAGGCTTTGACCTTACAAAAAATAGAGTACTTTATTGCCAAAATAGATTATATGTGCCTGATATTAATAGACTAAGAAAGAGGATAATGGAAGAAGCCCATCATTCTCGATATTCCATCCATCCAAGATCAACTAAGATGTACCATGACCTGAAGAGAATATTTTGGTGGGGAGGCATGAAGAAGGACCTTGCAGAATTTATGGCTCAATGTCTAAATTGCCAACAAGTGAAAGTAAAATTCCAAAAGCCCAGAGGTTATATGCAATGTATAGATCTTCCAACATGGAAGTGGGATATGATCAATATGGATTTTGTTACCAGTTTGCCTCGCTCATTTCAGAAGTTTGACTCCATATGGGTAGTAGTTGACAGATTCACAAAGTCAGCACACTTCTTGGTCAGTCAGGAGTGATTATACAACTTAAGAGTATGCCAAGCTATACCTCAAAGAGATAGTTAGGCTACATGGAGTCCCAATCTCCATTATATCTGACCAAGGAGCTCAATTCACCACAAAGTTTTGTAAGTCCTCCAAAGGAGTTTAGGGACACAAGTGAATTTGAGTACAACATTCCAACCTCAAACAGATGGTCAAGCAGATGCACCATTCAAATACTTGAAGGTATGTTGCGAGCTTGTGCATTAGACTTTAAAGGTAGTTGGGTGGACTATTTACCACTTTTTAAATTTGCCTATAAAAATAGCTACCACTCAAGTACCAAGATGGCACCTTACAAAGATTTGTATGGAACGAAATATAGGTCGCTGATTATATGGTTTGAAGTGGGTGAAAATACCTTGCTTGGGCCAGACTTACTACAACAAGCCATGGAAAATGTTAGGGTTATATAGCCGCGGCTAGAAATAGCCCAAAGTCATCACAAATCACATACGGATGCTAGAAGGAGAGGAGTAGAATTTTCAGTAGGGGATTGGGTATTCCTAAAGGTATCTCCAATGAAAGGGGTTATGAGATTTGGTAAGAAAGGAAAACTGAGCCCATGTTATATCGGGCCATATCGAATTATTAAGAGGTTCGGGCAGGTCGCATATGAACTAAAGCTACCCCAAAAGATTTCAATGGTTCATCCAGTTTTCCATATCTTAATACTTTGAAAATGCATAGGTGACCCACCCCGTATCACTCCTATTGAGGATGTGCATGTTACAGAAGATCTCTCCTATGAAGAGGTACCTTTTGCTATTCTAGATAGTCAAGTTAAGAAGCTAAAGATTAAATAAATAGCTTCAGTGAAAGTACTTTGGAGGAACCAGCAGGAAGAAGAGATAACATGGGAGCCTGAGGATGCGATGAAACTAAGGAGGAAGTGCAACATGCAGAATTGGGGCCTTAATAAGTATGTGTGTTTGGACGTTTATTACGCTGAACATGGTCAAACTATCTAATTATGTTAATATTAGAGGATGAAAGTTCTTGGGGGGAGGATTTAAAACACTACACATTACATGTACTAGTCCTATACATGTGCAACATGATATGGCTTGGTCAACTTAGTGCCTATTTTTAAAAGTGCTTGAATCTCAAATTAGAGGGCTATATGTACGTCTAATACTGAAGAGGGTCGAGTGTATATAAGTTTTAAGTAAAATTGAGGAGATTGTGGCCTTAAATGAAGTTAGAAAAGTGAGGTGCTTGTAGGACATTGGAAGAAAGTAGGTGAGCCACCTACTTACTTAGCTTAAATTTGCTAGCTAGACGGAGACGAGGCCCGACGTTGAATTTGTCCAAGTTCGATTATGAATAAAGTATGTGTTAAGGGTGTAACTTTAGCCCGTGTTTTAGCATCATAAATGGACTATATGTTTAGCCCAGGAAGAATAGAAAAAGGGCCCAAGCCCATTACAATTCATTTGATGATTTAGGCCCAACTCATTAAAGAGAAAGGAGAAAAATGGGCAGCAAAGGCCCATCAATTTGCAACCCATTAAGGCCCAAGTGAAAGTGGCAGAATAGTACATTACTAACTTTATAAAATAAGGCTAAATATTTAAGATAATGTCATACAAAATTGTCTCTTTAAAAGGTCTTACAATCAATACCTTTAAGTCACTTCAACTTGTAAAAAAATTAGATTTCCCTAAGGCTTTCTCTCAACACTTCTTAACCTTGTAAAGTAGCCACAAGGAGATTCTTAGGGTTCTTGGAGAAGCCCTACATCTTTAACTAATGTTAAGTAAGTTTACTCATTTGTTTAGTATGTTTTTTTTTGTGGAAAACAAGAGACTATGTTGGTTAGGTATATACTGAAAATTTTGGATAGCATGTGTTCGAAGGGTTGTTGTATACTTTTCTTGTTTATTTGGGAGCTTTTATCTTCTTGGTTGTATTGATTATGAAAGAAGGTTGCTTTTCTTAATTTGTTTGAATTCTATAATGATGTAAAAAGGTCGCTGCACAGTTTGGTCATACGTAAACAATCTAGGTTTAACATGTTATCTTAAGTGTGTTATTTGTAGAAATTGTGGGTTGATTGATTAAGGACCATGGTCTCATGTCCTACACCTATTTTGAGGACTATTTTTGAACTATTTTAGGACTTATTTTATGTGTATATATGGTGGGGGCTGTTTGGTTAAAGTTGGAATAGGTTTGGAATTGTCGACGTCGAAATGTAGTGAAGGGATATAACGTTATGCCGCCTATTTATATATTGTGTAGAATTATTATATGTTGTGCTTTGTGGGCAGTTGTAAGAATGATAGGGAACTAAAACAGGCTGCACATGATATGTATATGAGAATATGTATTAGAAAATATGATTAGGGATAGAGAGGTTGAAAGAATACTCTCGAGTTTATAATTATGCGCTAGCTGCCCGTGTGTTGGTTTTTTATGAATTGGGCTACCATGATGTATCAATTGGTTGCTATTGCTAGTCTCATCACCTACTATACTGTAGATAAATATTTGGAGGAAGGGAAGGTTATCTCAAGGCAATAGCGAGGTATATAAGGCTACTCGATTTTGTTTTACTTGACATGAAATCTGTATTCTTCCTTGGAACATAGAGCCACTTACCAACTCCAACACAACTATTAACCATGTCTCCACTTTTTTACATATTCATATGCTCCCATACATAGACACCTTCAAATCTTCATACATATGTGGCTACCAAGTTACATGGGTTCTTGTTGCTAAATAAAGTTCACGAGTTGTTTCATCTCATACACATTCCATTATTTGTGTAATGTACTCTTTTCATTATCATATTATCTTGTATGAATATTTACATATCACATGCTACATCTACAGTCCTACAGCTCCAATATTATGACCACCAAAAGAATCATCTCAAAGGGAATTGGAAGGTAAATTATATTGCTTATTGATGGGTGGTAACCCGAGGGGTGGAAGAATCACCTAGCCAAGGTCGATCATATCACGGGGGGTAGCCTAAGGGGTGAAAGGAAAAGCCTAACCAAGGCCTATCCTGATATAGATTTACCACTGATCAGTTGGTCATTTGTATTATATATTGTGCGTAGATTATACAGTAAAGGTAAAGTAATAAAAAGAACATAAAGTACATAATCCCATAGTATAACTAAAGGTAGTCTCTTATCCTACACTAGTGCATAGTTTCATTTGAGTTTTTACTTCATATATAGAATTTCTTTCCTTACATATTCAGTACGCTATCTCGTACTGACGTCCCTTATAGGGGACCCGCATTTCATGTTGCAGATACAGGTGCTAGTAGATCTCCCCAGTAGGAGTAGAGGATATCCAACTGCTGTTTTCAAACTCCAGGTTGCTACGGAGCTTTGTGTGTCTAGAGCATATATTTTTATACTGTATAGTTAGCTGAGGTGGGGCCTGTCCCGACCCTTATCAGATACTTTTCCTTATCTATAGGCTTTGTAGACTGTATAAATTAAAGTGTGGTCATGTCTCGTACTTTAGACAATGTGGCCCCAATGTCATAGCCATATGCATTTCCGTTTGGCTTGTTATTACTGTTTACTTTCTTAAAGGCATGGTGAATGTAGAAATCCCTTATAATATGTATACAAAGCGCAAAGATACAAGTTGGTTCTCCCGAGCCTTATCTGTAACAGGTGTCAGTCCGCCTTAACAGGACTTCGGGCGTGAAAATTTGTTTCACATTTGTGTGGACGGGATTATCCGTCGATGTATCGCAGAAGTAGAAATGATGAGAATTCTTCAAGCATGCCACTCTTTGTTGGAAAGTATCCATCATAGTGGGGCTCGAACAGCTTACAGGCTATTATTGTCCATTTATACTTCAACACGCCCTTGATTATGTTAAGTCTTGTAATTGATGCCAAAGAGAAGGTGGATTTTCACCATGAACACCCTATAAATCTTATTTTGGTCATAGTACTATTCTATGTTTGGGGCATTGATTTTATAGGACCCCTTGTTAGCTCTAATGGTAACAAGTACATTCTTGTGGCAGTTGATTATGTCTCTAAGTGGATGGACGTCGTGGCTTTACCGAATAATGAGGATAAGAATGTTATCGGGTTTTTCTGAAGGAGCATTTTCTCCAGGTTTGATACGCCTCGACCAATTATCAGTGATGGAGGTCCCCATTTTTGCAACTGATTGTTAAAATCTCTCCTTGAAAGATATGGTGTGAAGCACCATGTGGCAACCCTGTATCATCTCCAAACTAGTGGGCAAGTGGAAGTAACAAATCAAGAAATAAAGTAAATATTAGCCAAAACGGAGAATGTGAATCACACTGATTGGTCAAGAAAGTTGGATAATACTGTATAGGCCTACCAGACTGCCTTCAAAAGTCCCATCGGAATGTCCCCTCATCAACTAGTGTTTGGGAAGGCCTGTCACCTGCCGGTTGAACTTGAGAACAAGGCATTATGGCCATTGAAGAACCCGAATCTAGATTGTCTTGAAGCTGCACATTCTAGTTTGATGCAAGTTCATGAGCTGAATGAATTTAGACTGCATGCATGAGAGCTCCGCATTGTACAAAAAATCAATGAAAGTTCAGCATGATCACAGAATTGAAGATCGCTAATTTGCTCCGGGAGACATGGTATTGCTCTACAATTCAGGTTGAGGTAGTTTGCTACAAAACTCAAATCTAAGTGGATGCGGCCCTTCATTGTAGTGTGTGTTTTTAGTCATGGAGCCATCAAGTTAGAAAGCATAGACGGAATCACTTTCAAAGTGAATGGTTAGAGGGTCAAATGATACATGGGTAAAATGGATGAAATCAAGATAGGAAAAGACTGGGATCTTGATGAAGCATGAGCGTAAAAGCTTTTTATCATGCCGCGATAATAAATCAGGTGATTGCTAGGAGGCAACCCAAGGTATGCCCCTTGTACCTTTTCTATGTGTTTTACTTTAACGACAAAGTATCCTATTTTTGTGGGGTGTGGGAAGTTATGCATTAAGCTGAAGTCTAAGTAACCTCGAGTCCATAACTTCCCTATTTTTTATCCTAAGGTTTTCTTGCCATGCTTCTTTTTCCTTGTTGATGTTTAATTTTTTGTTGAACCATCATACTTAGGTAGTATAGGTAATGTGTGAATTCATAGTAGCATTATTTGTTGGCATATACATAGTCTTTAATTGTGTTTTAAAGTCTTGATGAAAAAATTGGTAAAATTTGATGAAAAATGGGTACCCTCAAAATTTTTGAGATTATGGTTTTTGATGAATCCAAACATTTTTAAGTATCTTGGCAATGTTTGTTCCGATATTATAAAGGTAAGCTGAGGCTAAAAGTATGATGTGTGAGTCTGTACTTGATTGTTGATGCAATGTCATGTGTGTTGTAAGATTATTTTTCTTCATTCATGCATCTTGTATAGACTCAGAACTTGCCTTAGTACTCTAAGATTGTTCTAGTGATTTGGTTTATATGGAAAGGATCTTAGGCCTTTGTTCTTTGAATGAAACCACTTTCATCCTAAATGAACCACCAAATGAGTGAGAGAATCCCTTGCTCCAAATTTTTGAGCTTCTCATGTACTCATTCTTTCTTGACACCTTGCTAACTTAACCTTGATTGATGAAATAACTTGATATTGGCCCTGGTCTATCCTTGGACGTGTGAACCTTCATTGAGGCTAAAAGCCTATGTCGAGGGCCGCTACAAGTTATGGCCGTGGTGTGAGGAATAGATATTGTATACTTCATCTCAAGCTTAAAGCCTAAGTTGAGGGTGGCCCTTATTGTGGTAAAGTAATGTCAATGAGGTGGTTAGTTGGTCAATAAAGAAAGAAATAAAAAAGAAAGTAATGTCAATGAGGTGATTAGTTGGGCAATAAAGAAAGTAATTTCAATGAGGTGGTTAGTTGGGCAATAAAAAAAGAAAAAAAAAGTTCTTGAATTGAGAAAAAGTAGCATGAATTGAGTTCAGAAATAAAGAATAGCTGAAAATAGCAAGAAAGCACTCGAGAAAAGTTCAAAATAGGAGAGTAAGGGTGGATTTATTGAAAAGGGTTGGATTATGAAAGAAAAAAAGTGTTGGTAACCATGGTTCAAGGATATCTTTTAGTCATTACTAGCCTAAAATGCCATACCAAAGCCCCCTAGACCTATGGTACAAGCCCCTAAGTCCTAAAGTGATTAAAATTCACTTCATCACCAAGACAGAAGATGAGTACAGAGGCAAGCTTATGGTGTTAGTCAGTATGCATAATTTCAATAGTGAGAGTGAGAATTCTTCCTCAATCCCTGAATTCTAAATTCTCTTTGAGTGATTATGAGGGACTTCTTTCTAATGAGGACATTTGTACTACTTGAGTGACATATGACTATACCAGCGATTATGGACCATTCATGCTCCTTAGCTTGTCATTGTTGGATTGCTAGGTATCTCATTGTGTGTTGGTTTTGCTTAATAACCTCGCAATCCTTTTTTTTTAAATGGTAGTTGGGTACCTGAATCAAAGGAATTGCTATGTATGCCATTAGTGTAGTTGCTATGTGTTTCTCATTGTCTGCTTAGATTGAGTCATCGCTTGAGGACAAGCAACAATTCTAAGTTGAGGGTGTCGTCGTGCTATCAAAATATAACACATTTGATTCCTCAAACAAGGGATTTTGTGAGTTCTTAATGCGACTTTTTATGGTTTTTATGTGTTTTGTGTTGTTTTTGCGGAAAAGTTAGGTTGGCATGATTTTTGAAGAAAAGTTGCAGATTTTCTGAATCATAGGACATATGAGCTTACCTACGAGTCATAGCTCCAGTAATGACTCGTACCTGTTGGTTATACCAGTTCAGTCCAAGATGACAAGAGCCTGATACAAGACCCTAACTATGACTCGTAGGACACCCTACGAGTCATACCTGCAAGGCGTACAACTGCTAGCTATCTTTTCTGTGTTATTTTTAGGGTTTATTTGTAAAAACTATAAATATAATTTAATTTATTTTAGGAGATTCTAAATTTTAGAAGATAAACCTTGCTTCTGTGACCCTATATTTAAGTTGCATTCTTTGGTTATGTGGTGTCAGAGGATGGTATAAAAGTGGATCCAAAGAAAATCGATGTGATTAGAAATTGGCTAGACCATTGACCCCGTCGGATATTAAGAGCTTCTCGGGCCTAGTGGGTTATTATAGAAGGCTTGTGAATGGGTTCTCCTCTATTTTTTCCCTATGAAGAAATTGACTCAAAAGAAAGCTAAGTTTGTGTGGACCGACGAATGTGAGAGAAGCTTCCAAATATTGAAAGATAAGCTTGTGTCCACTCCTATATTGTCACTACCAGATGGGCTTGAGGTACTTGTGGTGTATTCTGATGCTTCCTGGGTTGTTTTGGGTTGCGTGTTGATGCAAAATGATAAGGTCATAACTTATGCTTCTAGACAACTCAAGGTACACGAAAGGAACTACACTAACCATGATCTAGAGTTAGCCGCTGTTATGTTTGCATTGAAGATTTGGCGTCACTACTTGTATGGAGTGCACGTGGATATGTTCACCGATCATAAGAGCCTCCAATATGTTTTAACTCAAAGGATCTCAACTTGAGGAAAAGGAGATGGTTAGAACTTCTTAAAGACTATGGCATGATTGTGCACTGTCATTTGGGTAAGGCAAATGTGGTGGCAGATGCCTTGAGTAAGGCATCTATGGGTAGTTTGGCCCATGTTGATGGTGGAAAGGAGATAGCTAGGGAGGTGCATCAATTGGCTAGATTAGGGGTTAGGTTGGAGGAGTGGTGATAATGGTTAGGTTGTTGTTGATGGGTATAAGTCTTTATTGGTTCATAAGGTGGTAGCAAACACGATCTTGACTCCTCCTTGCTTAAATTGAAGGCCTTGGTGAAAGAGGACAAAGTAGAGGTTTTCTCCCAGGGGGAGATGGGGCACTTAGGTACCAAGGTAGGTTGTATTTTCCTCATGTAGATAGTTTGAGGGAGAAGATCCTTGATTGGGCCTGCAATTCTTCTTATTCTATCTACCCCAGTTCCACCAAAATGTATAGAGACTTAAGAGATGTGTACTGGTGTGGAGGCATGAAGAGGGACATTGCCAAGTTTGTTTTCAGTTGCCATAGTTGTCAACAAGTCAAAGCCAAATATCAAAGGTCGGGTGGTCTAACCCAAGCCATAGAGTTTCCTACTTGGAAGTGGGAGCTGATTAATACAGATTTTGTGTTTGGGTTGCCCAAGACTAGGAAGGGTTTTCACTCCATATGGGTGTTGATTGATAGGGTGATGAAACGGCTCACTTTCTACAGGTTAAGACAACCTATGGGGATGAAGAGTATGTGAGGTTTTACATCTATGATTTAGTAAGGTTGCATGGGGTTCATTTGACCATCATATTGGAGCATGGTTCACAATTCACTCATACTTCTGGAGGTCCTTTCAAAGTGTTGGTACCAAAGTTCATCTTAGTACAGCCTTCCACCTCCAAACGGATGGCCAAGCAAAAAGAACCATTCAAACACTTGAGGATATGCTAAGGGCTTGTGTATTGGAGTTAAGGGGTAGTTTGGATGACCATCTTCCTTTGATTGAGTTTTCCTACAACAAAGGCTATCACTCTAACATTAGTATGGCTCATTTTGAGGCTCTTTATGGGAGATATTGTAGTATCACCGGTTGGTTGGTTTGAGATTGGAGAGGTGGCTTTATTGGGGCCGGATTTGGTGTTAGTACTTATGAGGTCTTGATGAGGGTTTGCAAGGAAGCTTATGAATTGAAGTTGCCTAGTGAAATGAATTTGGTTCATCCTGTGTTCCATGTCTCTATGTTGAGAAAATGTGTTGGTGATCCTAACCTTATTGTGCCTCTTGATATTGTGGGTGTTATTGAGGATAATTTGACCTATGAGGAGTTGTTGATTTAGATTGTCAATAGGCAAGTGAAGAGATTGAGGAAAAAGGAGATGGCATCCATTAAGGTCCTTCGGAGGAACCAACAAATTAAAAGTGCTACTTGGGAGGCCAAAGTGGACATGCAAAAGTGGTATCCTTGTCTTTTCCACACCACTCAAGCCTAAGGTACCAATTCTAAGTCCCCTATGTGATTCAAGTAGTATGTTTCAGCCCCTATGTCATTCATATGCATTCATGTTTAAGTTAAAAATTTTATGATGATCTCACACTTATGGTGAGGTTTTGACAATGGTGTTTAAATGTAATGTTGCATTCTTGTTGGGGCTGATTTATTCTTGATTCCTCTTGTCTTGTACCTCTCTTATATATTTGGGGACGAATGTTCCCGAGGGGGAGATATTGAAACGACCCCAAAAAGTGCCTGAAAATGTACCGCCAAATGCCCAAAATTTTAATTTCCATATATCTAATATGTGCACAATATAGAAATCCGACTTCATATTCTTGTTCAAGGGGTCAAAATTAAGAGAAAAGGGTCTAACCCTGATTTAAAAGCAAAATAATGGAAATTATAATTTTTCAAGTGGCAAATTCCATTGACCTATGCACGCCCCTGGCACAAAGCGCTAATGGGGTGCAAATGAAGAGGAGTTATCTCTGTGTCCTCTCCGTGACACATAGTGGTGTATTTTTCTTTTAGCGATTTTCTGTGTGGTCCAAGGCTTTTATGTCTTGGTCCTAAAGGTTCTCAAATGTGTTTTTACCTATACTTAGCCTTATTTCACCCTCATATCATCCTAAACATTCCCCAATACTCACTCAAACACTTAAGTCATATTTTCACTCCAAAACTCAAGTCCTAAGTCCTTATCCCAACCGAAGGTTCTCCTTCAAGATTCTTCTTCAAGCTTTAAGTCTCCATCTCCCTTCTTTCATCTCTAAGCTAAGGTATGTGGGTTTCTTTCATGGGTTCCTTTCACCCATGACACCCAAGTTTCCTTTTACTTGAATTACATGATTGAAAGTTGATCTACAAATAGGTTTTCCTTATTATGAAATTCATTGCAGACTATGTAAAAGTTATGTAAAGTTGTGACTATTTTAATGTGTTTTGAGCAAGAAATCATTGACCTATTGTAAGATTTGAGGAGGGGTTTTGATGTATGCTTCTTGAGGGTTGCAAAGTGTTGATTGATGGTTTTACAATGGCTTTTCTTTCATGATTTCATCTATATATTTCATGGTTTTATATTGGCATTACACGCCCTCTAAGTGTTGATAAAATGTCCGAATGTGGTTTCTTGAAAAGTCGAAGGTCCAAAGCATAAGATATGATATGAATGACTATATGATGATGAAATGTGCTTATGTATATAATATACTCTATATAATGTGTTACATTAGACCATACCTGATCCGGGGGGATAAGAGCCCGGGTAACCAAGGTGGGGGTTTGTACTCATCAATTATGTGAGGAGTTTGTACTTTGCCACCGTGGTGATAAGGTGTGATTATCATCAACCATATGAGATTTTATACCACACAACCACCAAGGGGTTCGTACCTTGAATAACTAGCTTGATCTCTTCTACACATATGATATCCTATATGAGTATGAGTAACTTAGGCATGTTTTACTTAAGTATTGAACATACATGCCATATTGTTGTATTATGCCTATCGTTATGCATTTTTTATTATGATGCCATCTTTTGTTGCATTGCATCCTACGTACTTAGTACATTTAAACATGCTAACACATACTCTTGCCTACATGATATCACAATGTAGGAACCAGATCCCAAGTTGATCATCCTCCTCCACGTAGCTAGTTCGATACTACCCAAGCTAGTTGGTGAGTCCTCCACTTCATGGACCTTAGTCTACACTCTCTTGTCATGTATTGAGACACTCTTCTTTATGTCCTATTTGACTTTGAGGGTGAGCCTGGTTGCTTGTCTTGGCCCCCACTTTTATCTATGTAGTAGAGATGGTCATTGGACATGTTATGTATCTATGATAGGAGTTTGACTCTTGTCTCTTGACGATGCTATTGTGCAAGCTTTTCCCTTATCCCTTCTGCCCCAATTCTTGTTCTTTATGTTATTTTTATATGCTTCCACGTCCAATGATGTGTAACGTCTGGGCCCTAGGCTTGAATCGTGACAGAGGCTCTCTCCCGTTTCCCCCACGCTTTATTGACCTTGACTACTTGCTCTATCCTTTTCTCCATCCTTGAATGATTGATCTAAGAACATGCCTCCCATGATGGTATTGTCACAAGCTTGACTATTCTCATCAAGAGCCCGACAGAAAATCTCCACTAAGGCATCATCCACCGTCTTATGGTCTGGAGCCATTCTCAAAATCTTGGAAATCTCTCCCATGTTGTTCTAATAGAATCATCCGGCAATTGCTCAAAGTTATTGATTTGATCCTTAAGGTTGAGCTTTTTGGACCTTGGAAAGTATCTCTCCAAGAAGGCTTTTTGCAATTCTGGCCAACAGGTGATTGAACTCTTTGGGAGTTCTGACAACCAAACCACTACATTACCATTAGGAGATAGAGGGAACATACGTAACATGATAGCATCCATAAAGCATTTAGATAGAGGGAACATACGTAACCCGATAGCATCCATAAAGCATTTTGCACACTTATCACACTCTTACACATAAAAGCAAAATTATAAAAATGACTATGAGGATCCTCAGTATGTAACCCTACAAACAAACTATAGTTCTGAAGCATTTGGAGTAATCCTTTTGACACCGTGAATTTAGTGTCGGCTGGTAGTGGTGGCAACACTATAGCTCCTGTAACATCCATGTCTATGTGATTCAACCGGTACTGTTCCATCCATATGAGTTCTCATTGAAATCCCTATGGTGTGTCCTATTATCCGTTGGTGGTAGATTTTCCACTCTACCAACATCATCATCATTTCAGTCTATGGCTTCATCAACCACAATATCCATGTTCTCATGGGCCATTCTCTTTATAACAAGTTGGATCTCAAGATTAATTAGAGCTAAGGATCCACCTTGGCTCCTTGTATTTGGCATAAACCTAGTATACCCTACAAAAGAAACTAAACAACAAAAACAAAATAAAAGTAAAATACAAGAGAACTAAGCAATCAACACTTGAATTAACTACTAGTGAAATCAAATCAAAACCTCGTTGTATTCCCCGGCAAAGGTGCAATTTATTTTGATGTCGCTCAAACAGTACATCTCACATTGAGGATAAAGCTTTCATCAATAGTAAAAAACCTAACTGAGGTTAGGGTCGAATCCCAAGGGAATACGGCGTTTGCAACTTTGATTCCCCAATAATCAATTCAAATATAAAACAACTCAATTCTCAAGGAAGGGGGGTTTAACAATAATGGATGAAAAATTAAACTAATCTACTAAAATGTAGAGACAATCAAATTGGAGAGCAACTTGGGAAATTGTATTCCCCATGATTCACTAACTTAAACAACCTAGATAACATAACCTAAATTGGAAAATTGCATGCAGGATGGTAAGTTGAGTTCTTCCAACCCTTGGATAAAAGTGAAGGTCGAATTTCACTATCGCGCTTGGTCAGTTATCATAGTGTGCCAAACTAACTATTACCCATTGTCCTATTCAACCTCTCTACCTGGGTTTGGTTAATTAGGAGAGAACACATCAATCGAATTGTGTTACCCATTTCCTTTTCCTATTCATCACTGCCTTGATCAGGATCATCATACTAGGCGGGGGTCAATGTTGGTCACCATCAAACTACATGCAAAATGATGGAAAATGGATAATATATGCAAAGATCCAAATCAAGAAGTGCAAACAATCTAGGTTTCCTAATTTAGATACCATGGTTCCCACAACCCCAAGTTGTGGGGTTTAGCCACTCATGGCTTTGGCAAACAAATCAACAATGAATAAAGAAAACATGGAAGATTTATTACCCAAGAGGAACAAAGAACAATGAAACCCACTTTACAATTAGAATCACAAGCTTGAACGATGAGATTAATCCACAAGTGAATCTAAATCCCCAAAGTTGAGTCTCAAAGTAAACCCCAAAATTCAACTCTCGAAACGTCTCTAAAAATCTGTGTACAATGATGATGGATGAAAAGTGTCATGACCCAAGCCTAGGGGTTAGACGTGACCGGCGAATGGGGAACCCAAAGGAACCCCAAACAAGCCTCAAAACATATCATTACACATCCTTGGTCGCTAAAGCAATTAGAATGAAAATAAGAGACAAACATAAACAAGGGAAATTGGGACTAAGGGTAAACTTTCATATCATAAACATCAAGATTCAATAGATTCAAAGCTCATAGCATAGATACATATCATGTCCAACAACACCTTTACTACGTAAATAAGATCGGGGCCAAGTCAAACCAACTGGACTCACCCTCAAAGTCACTACATCAGTCAAAGAGAGAAAGTCTTAACACATAGTAAGAGATCATAAGTAACGTCTGACGAAAGGAGGACTCACCACCAAGTTTGATATAAGTCGTACTAGCCACGTAGAGAAGGATGATGATCAAGCGGTACACTGGTTCCTATATGGTGACATCATGGAGGCATAGAGTATGTGTTACTAAGTTTGAATGTACTAAGTATGTAGGATTCAAGGCAACAAGAGGTAGGCATCATAGGCAAAATGCATAATCATAACAAATGAATAGCATACGAATGATATTGCATGTATGAATGATGATCGAAGTTAAACCATGCTTATATAGATCATAATATGAGTGTAAGCGGTGATCATTTTTAGTGAAAACTAAGGCCTACCACCCTTTTGGATAGGCACATGAGGTACATACCCCTTCTTGAGGTTGATGGAGTACAAAACCCATCGAGGTTGATGGAGTACAAACCCCCCATCAAGGTTGACAGAGTACAAACTCCCATCAAGGTTGATGGGTACCAACCCCCAACAAGGTTACCCAAGCCTACCACCCCCCAAGCTAGGTGACCAAGGTACAAACCCCTATGAAGGATGCGAGTCAATACCCTTCCATCCATTAGCCCAATAGTTCATACTAAGAACACAATTGTGATACCCCACAAGAACTCACTTTTGCGGACTGTAAAAGTAGTGCAGCAACTTAGTTACATCACTATCAAACTATAACTTGTAAAAAACATGAGACTTACTTCATAATTCAGCCAACCAAGAAGAGAAAATCCCCTAGAATAACAAGAAAAGTTCACAACAATCCTTAGGACACATGTTGTCCAAATTTCCAGCACAAGCATAACTAGCATATATTTCTTGTTTGTCATGCGATAAGTATAAAAAAATAACTGGAAAATTCCACTTACCTTAGTCTTCAAGGTTAAGGTTTCCTTCAAGAACCCTAGAGGGTTGTATTGGCTGCTTTGTGAAGTGAAGTAGAGAGAAAAACAAGTCTTTAGGAAGCTGAAAATATTTTCCAAAGTGAAATGATTTAAAGGGCTGTTTTTGAACCCTTTTAAAGGCTCTCTTTGTCCGAATTTATCTTAAGATTTTGACGACATATTACCACATATTAATAAGCTTGTGATGCAGCAGCTTGGCCCTCACAATTGGACCTAAATGGGTCTCAAAGTTGATGGTCCTTGGCTGCCCATTTTCCGAACTCCTCTTCACTTAGTTTGGGCCCAATTAGTCAAGTGGGTTGTGATGTACTTAGGCCCTTTTATTATTCATATTGCGCTGTAAGTATTGTCTATTTACGAAGGTAAAACACAGGATAAAGTTGCACTCTTAACACGGACTTTACTCATTATCAGACTTGGACAAATTTGACATCGAGCCTCATCTCCGTTCAACTAGAAAATTTAAGCTAAGCAAGTAGGTGACTCACCTGCTAGCTTCCTAAGTCCTACAAGCACCTCACTTATTCACCTCTTTCAAGGTTGTGATCTCCTCAATTTGACTTAAACTTATTTACACTAGACCTTCTTCAGCGGTAGACATACATATCGCCCTCTAATTTGAGATTCAAAAACTTTTAAAAATTAGCACTAATTTAACAAAGCCATATCACATTTCATTTGCGTAGTAATAGTATTGTAAGATATGGGGTGTTACATCTCCCCCTAGGAACATTCTTCCTCGAATGCTAGCACAATTGAATAGCTTAACCAAGTTTAAACTTTTACTTACACAAACTTTTGACAACACACTAAGTATTCGACCACACATACCTACTAGTTTCCCAATTCTGCATGCTAGACTTCCTCTTTAGCTTCAAATAATTAAGGATATTTTGATTTCATCCATGCTCGGCCTACCATGTTATTTCTTCTGCTTGCTGGTTTCTCCAAAGTACTTTCACTGAGGCAATTTCTTTATTCCTTAGCTTCTTAACTTGATGATCTAGAAAAGTAATAGGTACCTCTTCATATGTGAGATCTTCTGCAACCTGCACATCCTCAATAGGAGTGATATGGGATGGTTCACCTATGCATTTTCGAAGCATTGAGATATGAAAAACTTGATGAACCATCGAAAGCTCTTGGGGTAGCACTAGCTCATATGCAACCCGCCCGAACTTCTTAGTAATTTTCTATGGCCCTATGTAATGTGGGCTCAGTTTTCCTTTCTTACCAAATCTCATCACCCCTTTCATTGGAGACACCTTTAAAAATACCCAATCCCCAACTGAGAATTCTAGTCATCTCCTTCTAGCATTCGCATATGATCTGTGACGACTTTGGCCTGTTTCTAGCCGCTGTTGTATTACCTTAATTTTTTTCATTGCTTGCTGTACTAGATCTGGCCTAAGTAAGGTGGTTTCACCCACTTCAAACCATCCAATCAGCGACTAATATTTCCTTCCATACAAAGCTTCATAAGGTGTCATCTTGATACTCGAGTGGTAACTATTATTATAGGCAAATTCAATAAGTGGCAAATGGTCCACCCAACTACCTTTAAAGTCCAATGCACAAGCTCGCAACATATCTTCAAGTGTCTGAATGGTGCGTTCTTCTTGACCATCTGTTTAAGAGTAGAAAGTTGTACTCAAATTTACTTGTGTCCCTAAACTCCTTTGGAAGGGCTTCCAAAACTTTGAAGTGAATTATACTCCTCGATTAGATATAATGAAGATTGGGACTCTATGTAGCCTAACTATCTCTTTGAGGTATAGCTTGGCATACTCTTTAGCTGTATAATCAATCCTGACTGGCAAGAAGTGTATTGACTTTTTGAGTCTGTCAACTATTACCCATATGGAGTCAAACTTCTGAAATGAGCGAGGCAACTCGGTAACAAAATCCATATTAATCATATCCCACTTCCATGTTGGAAGCTCTATACGCTGCATATAACCTCCTAGCTTTTGGTGTTCTACTTTCACTTGTTGGCAATTTGGATATTGAGTCACAAATTCTGCAAGGTCCTTCTTCATGCCTCCCCACCAAAACATTTCCTTCAGGTCATGGTACAACTTAGTTGATCCTAGATGGATGAAATATCGGGAATGATGGGCTTCTTCTATTATCTTCTTTTTTAGTCCATTAATGTCAGACACACATAATCTATTTTGGCAATAATGTACTCCATTTTATGTAAGGTCAAAGCCCTTTATCGTACTCTGACTCACCTTGTCCTTAAGTCATTGTAAGATAGGATCCTCAAACTCTTTTTCTTTCACCTCCATTACCAATGAAGACGCTATTGCATTATGTACATTAACCCCTTCCTTTGGAGTTTCAAGAAGGCGAACTCCCAAACTGGCTAGTCGACGTAGATCCTTAGCCACTCCTTGACTTACCACGGCTTGATCACCAGTGTTTATGATTGCCTTACGGCTCAGAGCATTGGCTACCACATTTGCCTTCCCCAGGTGGTAAAGTATATCAACATCATAATCCTTCACTAGCTCTAGCCACCTCCATTGTCTTAAGTTTACGTCTTTCTGCTTTAAGATGTATTGCAGGCTCTTATGATCAGTATATATGTCAACGTGAAACCCATAAAAATAGTGGCACCATATTTTCAGAGCAAACACAACCGCTGCTAGCTCAAGATCATGTGTTGGATACTTTTTCTCATGTGGTCGCAGCTGTCTAGATGCATAAGCATTTACGCCTACCATTCTGTGCCAGTACACACCCTAAGCTAACTCCTGAAGCATCGCAATACACTTCATACCTCTCGGTGCCTTCTGGGGTTACTGGCACAGGTGCAGAATTTAGCTTATTTTTCAACTCGCGAAAGCTCCTTTCACATGCATCGTTCCATTGGATCCTAGCTGCCTTATTTGTCAACTTTGTTAGAGGTGCAGAAATAGAAGAAAATCTTTCAACAAACCTTCTATAATAGCCTGCCAACCCTAGAAAGATCCGAACTTCTGTGGGTGTCGTAGGCCTTGGCCAATCTTTCACAACCTTTATCTTTTGTGAATCAACCCTTATTCCCTCATCAGACACAATATGACCAAGGATGCCACTGATTTTAGCGAAAATTCACATTTATAAAATTTGGCATACAATTGTCGATCACGAAGAACCTGTAACACTTGTCGTAAGTGATTTGCGTGGTCCTATTCTGATTTTGAATATACCAAAATGTCATCTATAAACACTATCACAAACACATCGAAGAATGGCTTGAATATCCTATTCATCGGATCCATAAAAACTGTTGGTGTATTCGGTAGTCCAAATGACATAACAAGAAATTCAAAGTGACCATAGCGGGTTCTGAAAGCAGTCTTAGGTATATCTTTCTCTTTCACCCTCATTTGGTGATAACCTGATCTCAAATCAATTTTTGAAAAGCATTTGGCACCCTGTAACCGATCAAATAAATCGTCAATCCTGGGGAGGGGGTATTATTCTTAATTGTCACCTTATTCAATTGTCGATAGTCGATACACATACTCAAAGTGCCATCCTTTTTGCATACAAATAACACTGGTGCACCCCAAGGGGACACACTAGGTCTTATAAAACCCTTCTCCAATAGGTCTTTTAACTAATTCATGCAATTCTGCTGGGGCCATTCTATATGGACGGATGGAAATAGGTTGAGTGCCTGGAAGTATGTCAATACCAAAATCTATTTCTCGTTCTGAAGGTAAGCCTGAGAGTTCTTTAGGAAACACATCAACAAATTCATTCACTACTGGAACTGATTGAAGAGTTGGTGATTCTACCTCTGTATCCCTCACTCTAACTAAATGACATACATACCCCTTAGAATCATCTTTTTGACCTTAAAATAAGAGATAAACTTACTCTTTGGTGCCCCAATGTTGCCTTCCCATTTAAGAGTTGCCTCATTTGGAAAGTGGAAGTACACTTTCTTAGTTCGGCAATCCATGGTGGCACAGCAAGAAGCTAACCAATCCATGCCCATTATAACATCAAATTCCACCACTTCTAGCTCAATAAGGTCAGCTAATGTGTCATGATCACAAACAATTACTACACTGTCATAATAAATCCTTCTAGCCATAATGGATTCACCGGTTGGTGTGGACACTTCAAATGGTTTGTTCAATAACTTGGGTGTTCCCTTAAGCTTCCCAGCAACTAGTGGGGTAATGTATGATAGTGTAGAAGTAGGGTCAATTAATGCATATACATTATGTGAAAAGATGGAGAATATACCTGTGACCACATCGGGTGAAGCTTCCAAATTTTGCCGACTTCCTAGAGCATAAATACGATTCTGGACTCCGCTAAAGCTAGATGCCCCTCTAACACCTCTACCACGACCTATAGGTGCTTGTTGACCCCTACAGAATGGAAAAAATGACGATGATGATGCAACAGCTGATCCAGTAGATTATGTTATTTCACCTATACGTCTCCTCGGGCAATCTCTCATCATATGCCCTGGCGCACCACACCAATAACAAGCGTCTGTCCCAACACAATATATACCTGAATGACCTAGTGAAGGATTGAGGGTCCAAATTAAAGAAATCATGTACCCTTGTGCCAGCTGCCCTATTCGCACCATCTACACCTATAACCGAACCTTCCTATCTTTGACCTTGGCCAGCAACTATACGAGTCAATAGTTGTACTGAATTTCGCAAATCCTGCACGGTAGCATCATTAGATGGTTGTGGGGGAATTTCACTACTTCCGAGTTCATCAGGAGCTAGAGGGGTTGGAGATGTCTGTGACAGAGACTCATCTTGAGCCTCATTTCGTTGTCTCACCTGACTGGGTATACCAAACACCACTTCTACTCCCTTCCCTTTACTTTTGTTCTTCCTGGTTTCTGGCATATAATTGTTGTACAAAACAATTTCGGGGTTAGACACAATCCACCTATTACACTTAGCTCTATTTCACAATCTAATGAATGAAAAGAAAGTAACCACTCCTAAATTCCATGTAGCCTCCCGCTTATAAATGTGGTGCATAACATATCGATAAACAAGACTCTACATAGACACGGCTTTGTAGACTCCCTAGGATGATCCGCTCTGATGCCACTTCTGTCACAACCAAAATCCCATTAAGGTGGACTGGCACCCGTTGCCAATAAGGCCCGGGAGAACCAACATGTATCTATGTAGTTTCTATACATATTTTAAGGGATTTCTACATTCAACATGCCTTTAAGAAAGTAAACAATAATAACAAGCCAAAAGGAAATGCATATGGCTAGGACATTGGGGCCACAGTATCTAGAGTATGAGACATGACCAAATTTTAATTTACATAGTCTACAAAGCGCCTAGATAAGGAAAAGTCTCTAATAAGGGTCGAGGCAGGCCCCGCCTCGGCTAACTATAAAATACAAGAAAAAAGATATAAGCTCTAGACACATAAAGCTCCGAAGCAACCTGGAGCTTGGTAACAGTAGCTGGATATCCTGTACTCCTACTAGGGAGATATACTAGCACTTGTACCTGTAGCATGAAATGCAAGTCCCCCCGTAAGGGATGTCAGTACGAGATAATGCACTGAATATATAAGACAAGAAATATTGTATATGAAGTAACAACTTAAAACAAACTACACACTGATGTAGAATAAGAGACCACCCTTAGTTATATTGTGGGATTATGTACTTTATGTTCTTTTTATTATTTTACCTTTACTGTATAATCTGTGCACAACATGTAATACAAATGACCAGTTTTTGGTAAATCTATATCGGGATCGGCCCTAGCTAGGCTTTTGCTTTAACCCCTTGGGTAATCCCCCGTGACAGGATCGACCCTGGATAGGTGATTCTTCCACCCATCGGGTTACCACCCATCAATAAACAATATACTTTACCTTTCAATTACCTTTGAGATGATTCATTTGGTGGTCACAATATTGGAGTTGTAGGACTATAGATATAGCATGTGACACGTAGATAATTATACAAGAAAAAATGACAACGAAAAAAGTACGTTACACAAATAATGAAATGCATATGAGATGAAACAACTCGTGAACTTTATTTAGCAACAAGAACCCATGTAACTTGGTATCCACATATATATGCAGATTTGAAGGTGGATATGTATGGGAGCATATACATATGTGAAAGAGTGGAGGCATAGTTAATAGTTATGTCAGAGTTGGTAAGTGCCTTTATGTGCCAAGGAAGAATCTATAATTCATGCCAAGTAATATGAAATCAAGTAGCCATACATACCTCGTTGTACGACCTCGCTATTACCTTGAGATAACCTCCCTTCCTCTGGATATTTATCTATAACATTTTAGGTGACAAAACTAGCATTAGCAGCCAATATATACATCTTGGCGGCCCAATCTAAAAAAAACAACATACAGGTAGCAAGCGTATAATTGTAAACCCGAGCATATTCTTTCAACCTTTCCGCCTCTCATTATATATTCTAATATACATGCTCATATACATATCATGTGTAACCTATCATAGTGCCATAATAGTATTACAAGAGCCCACAAAGAAAAACACATAACAATTCTACACAATATACAAATAGGTGGCATAACGTTACATCCCTTCACTACATTTAGACGTCGACAATCCCGAATCTGTTTCAACTTTACCCAAACTGTCCTTAACACATATATACATAAAAACAACTTTAAAAAAGTCTTAGAATAGTTCCAAAGCATTCATGAAGGATGTGAGGCAATAGCCTTCCATCCATCAGCCCACAAGTTCATACTAAGAACATAATTTTGATATCCCATAAGAACTCACTTTTGTGGACTGTGAAAGTGGTGCAGAAGCTTAGTTACATCACTAAAAAACTACACCTTATTGAACAAATGAGCCTCACTTCATAATTCAGCCAACTAAGAAGAGAAAATCCCCTTGAATAACAAGAAAAGTTCACAACAATCCTTAGGACACATGCTGTCCAAATTTCCAGCACAAGCATAACTAGCATATATTTCTTGTTTGTCATGGGATAAGTATAAAAAATACATAGATATTTCCACTTACCTTAGTCTACAGTATTAAGGTTTCCTTCAAGAACCCTAGAGGGTTGTATTGGCAGCGTTGTGAAGTGAAGTAAAGAGAAAAAGAAGAGTCTTTTGGAAGCTGAAAATTTGTTCCAAAGTGAAATGATTTAAGGGGTTGTTTTTTAGCCCTTTTAAAAGCTCTGTTTGGCCGAATTTCACTTGGGTTTTGGACCACATATTGCCATATATTAATAAGCTTGTGATGCAGCGGCTTGTCCCTCACACTTGGGCCTAAATGGGTCGCAAAGTTGATGGGACTTGGCTGCCCATTTTCCTAATTCCTCTTCACTTTGTTTGGGCCCAATTACTCAAGTCCATTGTGATGTACTTGGGACATTTTATTATTCATATTGGACTGTAAGTATTGTCGATTTACAATGGTAAAACATGGGCTAAAGTTACAGTCTTAACACGGACTTTATTCATTATCCGATTTGGACAAATTCGACGTCGGGCCTCGTCTCCATTTAGCTAGCAAATTTAAGCTAAGCAAGTAAGTGACTCACCTGCTAGACCTACAAGCACCTCACTTCTTCACCTCGTTCAAGGTTATAATCTCCTCAATTTGACTTAAAACTTATTCACACTCAACCCTCTTCAGCGTTAGACATACATATCGCCTTCTAATTTGAGATTCAAGAACTTTTAAAAATCGGCACTAATTTAACAAAGTCATATCATATTTCATTTGTATAGTAATAGTATTGTAAGATGTGGGGTATTACATATATACACTCCTTTCATCATCATATACATACATTCCTTTTTCATCATCATTTCGTCATCATTTCATCATCATATAATCATGCAACTCATAAGACATGCATTGGAACTTCAATTCCTCAAGAATCCATAACTAGACATTTTATATCACACTTAGAGGGAATGTAATGCTAGTGTAAAATCACGCAATTCAAGAGTGAAATCATGCTAGAAAAATCAGTGTAAAGCCATCAACAGATACTTGGTAATACCCTCAAATAATATACATCAAGACCCTTCATCAATTCTCACACTAGATCTTAGATTCATAGCTCCATACATAGTAAAACAGTCACAATCCCCAACATAGCGTGAAATGACTTTCATAATAAGATAGACTCAATTATAAATCAACTTAAAATCATGTAAATTGGATTAAAAGGAAGCTTGGGTATCATGGGTGAAAGGAACCCATGAAATAAATCCATATACTTTAGCCTTGGAGATTAACTTTATGAAGATTGGAGATGGAGACTTGAATCTTGAGAGGAAATCCTTAGATCCAAAGAGGGTTTTGAGACGTGAGTTTAGGAGTAAAATATTTGGTTAAGTGTTTGAATGAGTATTGAGGAATGTTTAAAATGATATGAGGATGAAAAATGTCTACATATAAGTATTTTCACGTTTAGGAGCACATAGGCTCAACACTTAAAAGTCTTGGACCAAAGACAAAACTAAAAAAAAAAATCACTAGTGCGCACTAGGGGCGCGAAAAGCTCTCTGGAATTTGTTTTTTTTTTTTGAAAATTAAAATTGCTAATCATTTCCTCTTAAATTGGGGTTAGACCTAATTTCCACTCAAAATGACCCCTCGAACAAGAATATGAAGTCGAATTTTTGTTATCATGTATGGATTTTAATATATATGGAAATTAGGATTCCAGACACTTCCGAGGTACATTTTCAGGCACTTTTTGGGGTCTTTACAAAAATCTTCTTCTAAAACCCTAACATATACCATTTATAGTATTTACAAAAAGATATTAAAATAATTAAAAAATCTGGTAAAAACCAGTAGTTGTTATGGGATGATGTTACAACTCATAGGGTGCCCTACGAGTTGTAATCGGGCTTTCATGGCCAGCACTTCATTTTTTGGACTTCATTGCTAGATCCACCTCTACGAGTCATAGTCTGGTCTACGACTCATAGTCCACACTTGCATTTCTTGGTTCATTTTTTTATCAACACTGTTAATTGCTACGATTCCCTTACTAGTCATAGAAGGGACTGCAACTCGTACATTGAGCTCTTATGATTGAACTTGAAATTTTTAGATTTTTGTTTTGAACACTTTTTATCGGTATGAGATAGCCTCTATAACTCGTACCTTGGGTTACGACTTATAGTGGCGTCCGTAAATCCTCAAAATTAGCAAAATCTGCAACTTTTTCCAAAATCAAGCCAACCTATATTTTCTACAAAAACAGACAAATAAATTAAAAAAACCATAAAAAATCGCATTGAGAACACACAAATTCCCATATTTTAGGCATCAAATATACGGTATTTTAACAGTACTACAGTCGTCATAGAGCTATGATGTGACATGGTATGGTTAAAGGTCTTACCCTTGAAGGATGTAATGCAATTTGAGAAGAAGGCAAAGCTCAGATCGAGGTTTATTGGTCTTTTTGAGATCATTCATAGTGGGAGAAGTGGCATATAGAATTACCCTGCCACCCAACCTATCTTTAGTTCATATTATTTTTCCATGTGTCGATTTTATGGTGTTACATTCTAGATGAGTGTCATGTAATTTTCATGGTTTAAGTTGAGTTGAGCCCTTATTTTACTTATGAGAAGCAGTCGGTGGTTATTTTGGACAGGCAGGTTAGGAAGTTAAAGACTAAGAAGATTTCTTCAACAAAGGTCCAATAAAAGCCATAGGGCCAAGAGTGAGGCTACATGAGAGATAGAGTCAGATATACATGTCAGATACATTCAACTATTTGAGCCTTCAGGTATGTCCATTATCTTATGTTTGAGGAGGAACATTGTTTTTTGAAGTGGATGATGTAATGACCTTGAAGGTCATTTTTTGTATATTTAAAAAAATTACCATTATGCCTTTTACAAAAGTTGTCTTGGGTCATTTTTGTTAAGTCTAAAAGTGGAATTTTAAAAGCCTTGTAAAAAAGTTGTAGCTTTGCTAAAGAAAGAGTTTTTAAAAGGCTTAAAGGTGGAAATTTTGAATTTTGTAGTCATCTTCAGTTTTGAGTATCGAAATTCAATTATATCGATTCTGTTAGTTTCGGAATATCGAATCTAGTCTAGGAGAACTTACAAAACTCAATTTTGAGTTAAAACTGAGATTTCAGACTCAAAGTTGTATATTCAGTTCATTTTGAATCATAGTTTGACTTTGTTCACGTTCGGAGTTTGAAAGCTCAATTGGAAATTCCAATAGTTCTAGTGGTTCCAGATGGTGAAACTAATACTAGAAATGGTCTCGTTGTAATTTTAAGAGTTTCCGAGGTTATTTTGAGTATTCGAATCCTAAAATAGTTGGAACGTTCTTTTTAGGGTTCTGTACTAAGGAGGTCTCAAATCGATTTCTAACGGTTCCACTGAATCCAAGACATCACTTTTGTTAGGGTTCTATGTTTCATTTATGTTCACGGGATTCTAAATAAACCAGGAGAGTCCATTTTGTGATTGTGGTGCATTGTGTAACTTTTTTATATGGTGCAATTGACTTTGTTCTGCTTATTGGTTTTTGAGATGAGGGTTCCTAGGAAAAAGGCTCTCTGCCCCTATAAGATAATGGTAAGATCTGCGTACATTCTACCCTCCCTAGATCGTACTTGTATTATTCCACAAGGTATGTTGTTGGTGGTAGTGGTGGTGCAATTGACTTTGTTTTTCGCATTCGCGGAGCTGAGCAGCATTCTTGAAGCATCGCGCCACCAGACCTCCATGTTTGCAGGGCGAACCACCACATTCGTGGAGGGTCAACCATGTGACCTTCGCATTTGTATAGGGTTAGACAACCCTGACCTCCGCATTATCCGAGAGTAAATTGTGTCTGAACAATATGTAGCTTTTAAGTGATGGATCTTGACCTTTTCCACCATTTCTAATATTCCAAGCTTCGTTTTTGAGAGTTTCTTCAAGGGCTTATAAAGGAAAATCTCTTGGGAAACTATTTTCTAACCTATTTCTTCAATTTTCATTGATTAAATTGTGTTTTTAACTTAGAATTTGGTGTTTTTACTAGAGGAATTTGGATATTTTTTGGACTTTTATTTTTTATGGTAATTTGATGATTTCTACCTCATTTAATTGTTGTTTTCGAAATCGTTTTCATCGTTGAAGTCCTTATTACTTCGGAAAATTTTCATATAACAAATTTCAAATTTTGATTGTGTTTTTCATCATGGAATTTTTTACCATTTTTCCCTTTTTACCCGAATTGATTAATTTTAGTATCATTAGATTCATTATATAATTATGATTCTATATTTGAATAGATTGTGGTAATTTGAATTATCGTGGAATGGGGAAACATATTGGATTTGACTTGATTCGAGACTTATTCTAAAGCAAGTGAACTTCTAGCCTTTTGTTAAGTATGATAGAACGTTGTACGCTCCTATGTGTATGAGATTGAGTACTTTAAGGAAGAATTGTATCCTCATAAGCTTTGATCATGAGATTTCAATTGAGTAATTGTTCATATGGTGATATCTTGACTTATGAATTATTTGTGGATTTCTAATACATGTCATCTTGTGAATTATTTGATATTGATATTGATATCAAGATGAAAGTTATATTAAGATGTGATTGATATTGAGAATTTGATAATATTAAAACCATTATGATATTCACATTGTGATGAAACTGAGATCACGCGCATTGCATTCACTATTATTTGTGCATTGATACTTGTAATGACTATAACCGAGAGATGAGTAAGGTAACATATGAATTGGTGGATGAGGTCTCTATTGGTCGATATTTAGTCTGGGTTTTTGCTAGCAAGCCGAGATAATATACCAGTTGATTATTTTGTGGCTGAGGTCATTTTCGATCGGGTGAGCTTTGTCGAGGTCATTTCCAGTAATGTTCACGGATATATAGTCCTTGTGTTACCCCCATGGGTTTCGGTATGAGTTGATTAGTGGATATGTATCATTGGAAAGACATGCATCACAATTATTTGATATTATATTGCATTATTTACATCTTATGGCATCCACTCCATCTCATAGAATTCCTGTTTTGGTATTATTTTACGTAATTCTTAAAACATTGGATACCTATTGTATCTTTTGACTTGAGTATGAGTTGGATAATTTTGAGATATGGTGCTATGTGATAGTATATCAATATTCTCGTGATTAGTATATTGTATTATTCTAGAATTTTTTTGAGTGTAGGTATGTGGTTGGGCAATATATGGTTGGGTAGATAGGAGTACTTATGTTTTTCATTGCTTTACCTTGGGTTAGTTCTTTTTGCTGAGTACCTTATGTGTTGGTGCTCACCACTTGCTACATTTTTGTAAGTTGTGAGCTTGGTCCTTCTTGCCAGCATTCCTGATTATCGAATCAATCTTTTGGATCACTAGTGAGGTAGCTGCTTATATCTCTAACCGACCTTCAAGGATTCCACTTTATATTTTGTTCAATTTGAGAATAGAGATTAAGACTCGTATTTCATTTGAGTATTTCATGCTTAGACATTTGTACGTGTGACACCAGTTTTGGAATGGTTGTAGCTTTTTGACTCCTATGCATATCTATCTTCTTAGACTATTTTATCTTTCATTTTTACTATTATGTTGAGTTGTTTAGGTTTTGGGATAACTCGCATTGGTGGGTTAGGTGAGTATCCTCACACCTGGATTTTGGATGGTGACATCATGCCTCTAAGATAGTTAGGAATTTTACCATAAATCCTATTGTTAGAAATATCCAACACTTTAAGTGTCTTTATATTTCTCAAGAAATGTGAAAAATTCAGACTACAGGATAATAAGAACAATTTAATAGTCTAGTAAAGGTTAATTTATTTCCCTCATGAATGATGATGTTATTTGATGACATTCTAGCGGTTACAAGGTTAGTAAGATTCACAAATGATTAAGGAAACAACAACAACAACATGCCCAGTGATATCCCACAAGTGGGGTCTGGGGAAATGATTAAGGAAACAAATTGCTAAATTGATTATGACTTAAATGCAAATGTTTTAACATTGGGGTTGTTTTGATCAGTTCATTAGCTAGTCCTCTTAATCGGTTATGGTTGAGCAACAATGAAGGCAGTGAAGGTAGACCAAACACCCAAGATGGGATGGTACCATTCAGTGAGTTGTACGAAAAATCTAGTTAGGTCAGCTTTTAGATCATGCTTCCGTTGCTAGGAAATGGTCCAGATAGAGAATCACTCGACAAGTCTAAGTATTCAAGATTTGTCAAACTTACAATTGTAGAAGGAAATGAACCTACGAATTTGTTGTTAGAAAGTGTTGATTTTTTCAAATGATGAATCGGACAGCAAAAACATTGAAAGAGTCTCTCAATAGATTGAAATAGCTTTCAATAATCTTATTAAGTATTGAGCGCTTTAAATAACCAACATAAAACATATAATCTACATAGTTTTAAATTTACAATAACCTAAAATATCTCAACAACTCAAACAACCTAACTAAAATTTAAAATTCAAATTTATCTTAAACTAAATAATTTATTTTGCTAAAAAATACTGCAGTAACTAATAGTAAATTTCAACGTTCCTCCTTTGTTTTAGTTACTGAAATTTTAAAAAACAAAAATGCTCCCTAATTTCTGCTTTAGAGGTTGAAAAATTTTTTGTTTCTTTTTCTTCTTTTGGTTTTACGCTTAAAAATACCATCAATAATTTTTCCTGAGTCAAAGTGCTTTCATTTGGAAATTGACGGAATTTGCAAAGAATTGTTGTGATGATTTTTCTTCCATCACAATATCACATAGGTCTCAAAATGAGATTTAATTATCATTGACCAAATTTGATAAATTTTGACAGTGAAAGTTTGTGAGGCATTCAAAAAGAGACTGCTGCTTGTTATTCTTATGTTAAAAATTGGTTAAAAATCTTATGCATTGAAAAAACACAGGTTAAAAATAGCACTGAAAGATTTAAATGGGTTAAAAATAGGCCTTGCAGGTTAAAAGTAGCTCGAACGGGTTAAAAATATATTCTTTATGAGCTAAAAGAATAGCCCTTTTGGGTTAAAAAAGATGTTATGGCAGTTTTCTAGAAGAACTCACTAATCCTATAAGATCAATGAGGCTCTGATATCACTGTTAGTTATTTTAAAAATTGAATGGGGCAACAAAATGATTGAAAGAATCTCTCAATTGATTGACATGTCATTCGATAGCTTTCAATAATTTTATTAAGCATTGAGGGCTTTAAATAGCTAACATAAAACATATAATCAGCATAGTTTGAAATTTAAAATAACCTAAAATATCTCAACAACTCAAACCTAACTAAAATTCCAAATTCAAATTTATCTTAAACTAAATAATTTATTTTTTGAAGAACTGTTGTGGTTACTAAAAGCAAATTTCAACAAAAAGCTATAAATACCACAACTCTTGGAGGTTGGAGAAAATATCAGGAATTTCACTTGAAAAGGAGTTGGATGAATGATACTAGATATATGAGCTACTTCAATTTAGAGATTGTGGAAGGAATATGGCTAGTCAAATGATTATAAGGTAAAGACAACTCCCTAATTTTAGTAAGACTGCCAAAGGAATTGGGAATGGAACCTGAGAATTGACATTCGTAGAGATTCAATATATTCAAGGAACCTAAAGTGTCGATTGAATCAGGCAGTTTAGTAGAGATTCCTATGTCTGAAATATCAAAATCCAACAAAGTGTTGCTCGAGTGGAGCTTTGGTAAAACTCATTTGAGAAGAGGATTGAAACTCAATTTGAGATATTTCAAGTTTGGATGAATTAAAAAGCTCTCTGTAAGGACACCTTGCAAATTAGTACATTCAAGATCCATGTACCTTAAGGAGGAAGAAGAAATATTCATAGATATCAGAG
This sequence comes from Solanum clarkiae, assembly GCA_011800125.2. Taxonomy (NCBI): domain Eukaryota; kingdom Viridiplantae; phylum Streptophyta; class Magnoliopsida; order Solanales; family Solanaceae; genus Solanum; species Solanum clarkiae. The sequence goes on along the minus strand of JAABOM020000074.1, from coordinate 38,087 downwards.
ATGAGATGTTGACACTAGGGAGAGATAGTATCTCCAGATTGATGAAGTTGTGAAGCATTCTTTCAAATGTTCTCTGATCAAGTTGTAATCGATACAACTAGGTAGAAAAAGTACAAGTGAAACCAAATCAGAAAAGTATGAGATTTCTACTAGGTTTTTCTATCAAACCATGCATCAGAAAGATTGAGATGCCTCGAATTCGTCAAATTGGTGAATATTATGTGAGATTGAAGAATCATTAAAGTCATTGTAAGCAAGCTTTAGTGTCTGGAGATGATGGAGCTGGAAAAGGCTGATGTTGGGATAAATCGTTCCACTAAGCTGACTGCAGCTGAGGTCCAACACAATTGTAATGACCCGAATATTGTAAGACTTCATAGGAACTTGAGGATGTCATTTTTGGACAAAATTTGGACCAAGTGTTGTTTCAAAAGGGAGACCAGATGGCCCATGTGAGGTCACACGGACCGTGTGGTCCCTAGTGGTACTGTATGTGGCCTTGATGTAGAGTTTCAACCTAAGGCACATCACACTTGGACCCCACACGGGCTATGTGACACTTTACGGACAGTGTGGAGGGTCGTGTGACACTTCATGGACCGTGTGGAGGGCCATGTGAATGGTCTTAAACTTTAAATGACTATTTTTTCCAAAGTGTAGTCATACAACTCGTGTGACTTGATACGGGCCATATGGCCCTCTGTGGAGTTGATTTCGCAAAATTTTTCTAAGTTTGGGATCTTCAAGCTGAAGCTATGTTCACCTTTAAGCCTTCAATTCAAGCTCATTTATGTTGTTTAAGGCCATCATGGGTCTTCTACATCGAGTCAAGTTCAAAGGAAATTTATTGGCTTAGTTTTTCAGAAGTAACAATTGAAGGGTCAACATTAAATGGGCATATGTCTTAGCACAAAACGAACAGGGTGGCCCATGACCTATCAAATTAAAGATTTTTGAATTAGTTTTCCAGCGAACTTGGTCTCACCTCATTTGAAGTTCGAAACAAGACGTTTTGACCTTTTATGTAAAAATCTGTTTGGGCTAGACGGGAGGCTTCATGACTCGTGAAGTGTTTCACGACCTGTCATGCTAAGCGTGAGATGTTATGGATAAAATTTAAAGGGGCACTTTATTGAGGTATCTTTGATATTTTGACCCATCCCCTAGTATTTTTAAGACCTTTAAACCCCCTGCCTTTATATTCCTAAACCTCTCCTACATTAATTTCAAAACCCTCATTAAAGAGTAATTCACTCAAGCCACTCTAGAATCTATTCCAAAGAACTCTTGAAGATTTTCATCTTGGGAGCAATAGGACTCAATTCTTCTTCAAATTCATTTGGATTTCTTCATCTTGGTGGAGGTATGTCGGTTTGATCCTTGATTCCTTCCAATGAAGGAGACCCAAATCTTTTCAAGCAATTTTCCGTGAAATTAAGATTACTTGACATATGAGTTTTCTTTTCTTTTTTTTATATTAAATTAAATTAATGTATGGGTTGTACATATTTGATAATTTTAAGTTATTTTAAGCCCTATTATGATGATTTACATTGAGTCTATGAGATTATGAATATGAATGTCCCTTTTCAAGGCTTGTTTATGCATGGTGACTATATTATAATTTTAAATGTAGATTTAATTATGTTTTCACTTGAATTTTATATTATATTGTTAATTTTAGATTGAATCTGAATTACCCCTACTTTCCTCTTATCATTCATGGCATTTGCATTCATAACATTGGATTTCTATGGAAATTATGAAGTGGGTTAATCTCAATTATGTATTATGATATGATTTTTATAAGATATTGGTTATGACAAGAATGTACATATCTATGATTATGGCTTTTTTAGCATTTTGGGTGCTAGCACCATTTTGTATATGAATGCGCTATTCCTATGCATGAGTATTATGACTATGAAATTATGATTTTGGCGTTTGAGCCTAAGAATGAATTATTATGAAAGGTGTTTGGCATTTAAGTCCAATTGTGTATTGAAATGTTTTGCAAAAACTTGTATCTCTTTGAAAGCATGTATAATTACATATATTATAAGTATTCTTTTGGGATAATGACTCAACACCGATGGAAGGAGGGTTCCCTTTCTTTAATTGAACTATGTTCCTAGCATAGGTTTCTTTCCAAAATGGGGGTGCTCGTAAGGAAAGTTGTTTCATAAAAAAATGGGGGTGCCCTAAGGTAAAGTATGGTTTACCTTTGGCATGTAGACAACCTCTTTACCGATGAGGGGATTTCATCGAGATTCCAAGTAATAGCTCGCTTGGTCTTACTTATGTCGGTTGAGGTCACATCCCTACTATACATATGAGTATCATTTGCACTTCATGCATCATGAATTTCATAGCATCTTGTTATACTACATTCCTTGTTATATATATCTCTTTCTATATTATGTACCCTTGTCATTTAACATCGTACGCAGGTTTTGGTAAGTTACATGCATTTCACTATGCATACTTAGTACATTCAAATGTACTAATGCATAATTTCGCCTACATGATCTCACTATGTAAGGACCGAGGCCTATGATCATCCACCATACAAAGTTAGCTGGGATCTCAAGTTTTGTCTTGTTATGGTGAGTCCTAACATCCAAGGAAAAGCCACCATTCCTCTATCTTGTGTAGATTTTTTCTTATTCTATCTTTACTTAGGGTGAGCCCTAGACATGTCTTGGCCCCGTTTCCTCTTATGACTAGAGGCATTATTGGACACCTTGTAGATTCTTGTCAGGTCTATGTGTTATATGTTGTATTTGGAGCTTATTGTTATGGATATCTCTTGGATATGGCTATTATGGATTTGTTATCAGGATTATGATATTTATGTATTTTGACGTGGAAATATGGAAGATCCTAAGTCCCAATTTCCCCCATATAGTGAGTCATCCTAAGTCCTTATGTGCTACGTGTTGTGTGAATCCTTGTTAATCTATTTTCCTATGATATCCCATAGCGTAATTCCTACTTTCCCGTCACTTAGAACTGTGTGTTTACTTTTTGAAGATATTTCCGAACCAATGATGTGAATTTTAGATACTCTGAGGCTTATTTGGGGACTCTTGAGTTCCCATTTGCCATGTCACTCCTAGACCCTAGGTTCGGTTCATAACAATAATAACATGACAAGTCAACATGTCACAAGAGACTCCGTCCCAACTACAACAGTCCCTACTCTTATTTCAAGATGTTGTCTTTGGGTAATCATAATCCTAACAGCTGAAGTAATTGGAAATATGAAAGGATTGTTTGAAGTGAAGCAAAGAAAAAGCTTCATTAGGAGAGCAAAGATGATGCTCAAAGAAAGAGGAAAAGCATGGACTTATTACAAACACAAAACACAGAAATGAATGTAAGAAAATGAGACATCCCATATTTGTTCTTTGTATGTATTCACCAAATATGTTACGACCCATGCCTGGGACCTAGAAGTGACACGACAAATGGGACACCCGAAGGGACCCCAAACAAGCCTCTTAACATATCTCTATACATCCTTGGTCGCAGAAACAATAAAACAACAAATAAGAATAGAAATAAGGCTCCAAGGGGCTAAGGGAAAACCTTTCATATCATAGAACATCAAAGAGTCAAATAGAGTCAAGCTTATGCATAATTACACAGCTTATCCAACGATACCTCTAAACATAGAACTTAGTAGGAGCCAAAACAAGCAACCGGGCTCACCCTTATAGTCAAAACATATAATAAAGGAAAGAGACAATAAAGGAAAGAGAGTTTTTATATATAGTATAAGATCAAAGACATTGCCCCCGAAATAGAGGACTCACCAACTTGCTTTGTGGTGATAGCACTAGCCACATGGATGATGAGGATGATCATAAGGAGCTCCGGTTCCTATATGGTAACATTATGTAGGCATAAAGTATATGTTAGTATGTTTGAATGTACTGATCATGTAGGATGCAATGCAATAAGATATAGGCAATATAGGCAAAATGCAACATCATTAGCAATGGATAGAATAGTAGCAATATGACATACATGAATGATGCTTGAAGTAAAATATGTTGATTTAGAACATACATTACTTATGTAAGAAGAGACCAACATTACGATGGATTGTCACACCCTACTATCCATGGTGATTGAGGTATCAACCCTCTAATTAGTTGATGGACATCACACCCTCCATCATAGTGGTCAAGGTATCAACCTCTCAACATGATAGATGGACATCACACTCCCAATCATAGTGGTTGAGGAAAAGCACCCCGTCAATTAGGTGAGGTCAACTTGCAACACTGTAGATACTTTTCAAGAAATTAACACATATATATACTTTACTATGATCATTATAAAGTCACTTATGTTATATTAAATGCATTAGGCCTTCAACAACTCAAGAAACCTTAATTGGACATTTTATTATACACTTGGCGGGTATGTAATGCTAGTATAAAACCATGAAATTCAAGGTTGAAATCAGGCAAGAAAAATCAATGTAAAACAACACACCAAAACTTGGTAATACTCTCAGCAATGTACATTAAAATCGCACATCAAATCTCAAAGTAGAACATAAATCCATAGCTCAAAATATGCTTAAACAATCACACTTTAATGAAATCCTGATATAGTTCATAGTCAAATTTATAATAAGTAAGACCATAAGTAATTCAACTTAGAAATATAAAATTCATGTATAAAGTATGCTTGGGCACTATGGGTGAAAGGACCCAAAGGTTGAAACCCATATACATTAGACTTTGAGTTTCTTGATATTGAGTTGTGAAAGACTTGGAGCTTGGAAATGGGTCTTGCAATCCAAAACTTGTTTTGAGTTTCCTTGAATTTGTATTGGGGTTTTGATAGAGGCTCTTGAGAGAATTTGAGAATGTATTTTAGATGAGAGAAATGAGTTTGATCCTTTGGAATAGTGTTTAGGTCTTTTGGGGAAGTTAGGATTGCACTAGAAGTCCAAAAAGATCATTAGAATAAATAAAATTTATGAAAACGCCATTAGTGAAACGGAGGAAAAATTGGCGAAGTGCTGCCCTACTGAAGGCTTCACTGGTCTTGTGAGACTCGATGGGTCATATTGAGTTCCCGTAAGATGGGAATTAGACAATGCAATTGGAATTGGAATACTTGGGAAAAAGTTATCTTCAATGTCACTTTCACGGGCCACTTTCACGGTCCATGTGGTGCTACACGGTCCATGGAGTGGTCCGTATAACTACACTTAGAGAAGAAAGTTGTGGCTACACCACCCCACGCCTAGGTTGACGGCTCGTGAAGCATGCCATGGTCCGTGAAGATTGTCGTGGCACAACACTTAGTTAAGAACCCCATCCTATGCTTACCTTCCTCACTTGCACACACTCCATAACCAACCACATGGTCAGTGGCAAGCCACATGACCCATACCACTGGCCGTGTCAAATATTTTAGACCAAAAATTGTATTTTGCATCTCAAGACTGCCCACACGGTCCATCCAAAGCTACATTGCCCGTTAAGCTACCCGTGTTCTTTCACTGCACGGGAGGGTCTCACAAAAATGGTCATAACCCCTTCATCCGAACTCGAAATGAAGTGAAACCAAATGCCTTGAAAAGCTAACTAAAAGGGTTTTCATTTGACATGTTTTTGTCCATCCAGTTGCAAGTGTGATAAATGTTATGCTCATTTAAATTTACCCTTGCCTGAACCAACACCAAAAGCTCAACTTGTGGAGATGTTTTGAACTCGTCGAAGTACTACAAGTCTCCCATGACCATAATACAATCCCCACATACACAAATAAAGCTTAAAACATAGATACGTAAGAGCATGGAGTTATGGGGTGTCACGATATTCCCGTTGGGAAAATTCTTCCACGAATGTCAAGGAAACGTACATAAGGAAGGTAATCATGAAGATTTTGGCCCAATATGGATGCAACAAATGCACTTAAAAATTATTTTCAAAAAGTCTCAACATAAACATCAAAAACTACCATAAAGCTTATCAATATAAACATGAATGCATGCAATGACATAAGGGCCACAACATAAGACTCGAAAACACATAGTGGAACTTAAATTAGTACATTAGGCTTGAGTAGAGTGGAAGAGATATGGATATTATTTTTGCATGTCTGCCTCGACTCCCCATGTTGCACTTTCAACCATACGATTCTCCCCAAGGACTTTGATGAGCATTACATCCTTATTAAGCAACCTTCCCACTTATCCATCTAATATCTCCATCGAGACCTTCTGCTAAGCCAACTCATCCTCCACAAGATCTATAACCTCAAGGAGGTCTATAGCTCTTCCATCACCATCACATCTCCTCAACCTAGAAGCATGAAGAGCCAGACAAAGCATACCTATATCCGTAGACAACTCCAATTCGTACGCCATCATACCAATTCTCCTCAACTACCTATAAGGACCCTCACACCTTGGGCTTAATTGTCAACCTTATAAACATCGAGCCCACCTTGGTACCTAAAGCCACCATCTCCCCCTTGGGAGTGAACCCCTATTCTCAACTTCACCCAACAACATTCCCAACCAAGTCAACCAGTGAACTTCTCCAACTACCCCTTTTTGTCACCCTAATGATTCCTACTTCCCATAATTAGCAAGCAACCTCACATTCATCTAAATTCACAATATCACCCTCAAATGATCCGCAAGATCTAAATAATTCAATATCCATCACTAGAGACCACCACAAGCATGACAAGGTTGGGTTTTAAGACCTTATTCACGAAATCCATAAACATAGTCGATGCATAATTCAACCAAACAACTCCACCATGACTCAAAATGCTCTCTCCTAGTCCGATAGGACACCCATGGATAACACCAACCCTCATCCTCACTTGGGGACAAAACCTGAACCGAAGATTAATCTTAGGGAAGTGACTAACCCATTGTAGTCGACCAAGTAGATCGTCTATGCTTAACCATCATCTTACAACCATATGGATTCTACCCTCTTTGGAAGAATGATATACATGTACCCAAAGGACCCTAAGACATCTAACCCATCAAACCAAGTTCATAGGACAAGACTCTATGCAATAAGAACATGGAGTAACCCTTATAAGCCTTTCTAGCAATAATAGACTCATATAGCCAAATCTTACTAGCAACAAAAAGGAATAATGAAAGGAATAGTGACCCCCAGAACCATCAAATCTTGCAGAACAAAATCAAGAAAATCCTTTAACATATCGGTACCATCATTAGGTTCCTCGTCCCCTCCTTGCCTCCTTTGAAGAGCATAGAACCAATCACCACCTTTACCCTTCTTATGTTTTTTAGGACAATCATTTACCTTATGAGCCATCTCCCCACAACCATAACAACCATTCGTACCCTTCAAGCATGGGCCATCATGGCATCTCCCACATCTTGGGCACTCTGCATAAGGCACCATACCACCCCCACATATGGGACATTGGAATTTCCTTCTAATTGGGGCCTCCTAGATTCCTTACCCTTTCTCTTACACATCTTTTCCCCCTCCAATTGTTCGGCATACATCATGAGGCGGGACAAGTCCATGTCATCTATCAACATAGTGCATGAGATTCTTCGTTCACCCATTCGGTTACATCCATCACAAACTTATTCATCCTACACATTAGATCGGCCACCAATTGGGGAGCATATTTACAGAGTTGGTTGAACTTGAGGACATACTTCCTCACACCCACTGACCCTTGTTTCAAATTCATGAATTCCATCATTTTGGCCTCTCATAGCTCAAGAGAGACGAATCGGTTGAGAAATATCGCCTTAAACTCCTCCAAAAGTAACACATCGTTATTCCGCTTCTCCTCCTTCCATTTAGTATATAATATTTGGGCCACCCCCTTGATTTGGTTAGCCGCTAACTTCGCCTTCTCTCCGACCTCACACCCATATAGATAACACTTTGCACACCTCATCAGTAAATTCTTGAGGGTCCTCATACACTTTAGACCTATTAAACTCCGGTGGGTTCTTCCTCATGATATCTCTTACCCTAGATGCTCAGGTGGGAACATGAGGGGATTGGGCCCTATGGTTGATTTTGTTGGTCACCGCTTGGGCTAGCATGGCAAGAGCATCTCGGAACTCTTCATGAGCTGGTTGTTCCTTGGGTGTGTTGGCTCTTTTTCCCCTTATGTTAGACATGATCCAGTATAGGAAAGATCAATTTTTAGGGGGAAAACCATATCTTGACTCCTATAGTATGACATTGAGTAAGAAGAAGTGAAATATTTCCTAGAACGTCTCATAGCCTGTTTCTTATAGTTGTGGTGCACAACACAACCACGAATAACACTCTAATCAACATGGTGTATTGGATGCCAAGGACTATTAACAACCTAGTGCTCTGATACTAAGTTTTGCAATACCTAAGCCTAGGGCCTAGACATGACACGGCGAATGAGGAACCCGAAGGGACCCTAAATAAGCCTCTTAGCAAATCTTAACACATTCTCAGTCACAAAAACAATAAAATAGTAAATAAGAATAGAAATAAGGGTACAAGGGTCTAAGGAAAAACCTTTCATATCACAAAACATTAAAGAGTCAAATAGAGTCAAGCTCAAGCATAATTACATAACTTGTCTAACAACACCTCTAAACATAGAACTTAGCGGGTCCAAGACAAGCAAACGGGCTCACCCTCATAGTCAAAGCATACAATAAAGGAAAGACAAACTTCATACATAGCATAAGATCAAAGACATTATCTTCGAAATTAAGGACTTACCAACTTGCTCTGTAGAGATAGAACTAGCCATGGGTAGGATGAGGATGATCGTGAGGAGCTCTGAATCCTATATGGTGATATCATGTAGGCATAAAGTATGCATTAGTACATTTAAATATACTAAGTATGAAGGATGCAATGCAACAAGAGATAGACAATATAGGCAAAATGCAACATCATAAGCAGTGGATAGCATAGTAGTAATATTACATGCATGAATGATGCTTGAGGTAAAACATGCTTATTTGGAACATATTACATATGTAAGAATAGACCAACATTATATTGGATTGCCACACCTTACCATCTGTGGTGATTGAGGTATCAACCCCACAATTGGTTGATTGACATCACACCCTCCATCATAGTGGTGAAGATATCAACCCCTCAACATGGTTAAAGAACATCACACCCTCCATCATAGTGATATAAGTATCAACCCCTCAACATGGTTAAGGAACATCACACCCTTCATCATAGTGGCCAAGGTATCAACCCCTTAACATGGTTGATGGACATCACAACCTCAATCATAGTGGTTGAGGAAAAGCACCTCCTCAATAAGGTGTGGTCAACTTGCAAAACTACAGATAATTTTCAAGAATTCAATACATATATGTACTTTACATTTATCATCATAAAGGCACCTATCTCATATGCCGGGCATTAGGCCTTCAAGAACTCAAGAAACATTAATTGGAAATTTTATCAAACACTTGGCGGGTATGTAATGCTAGTATAAAAATATGCAATTCAAGGGTGAAATCATGCAAGAAAAATCAATGTAAAACCACACACCAACACATGGTAATACCCTAAAGCAATGTCCATTAAAACCCTCATCAAATCTCAAAGTAGATCATAGATCCATAGATAAAAACATGTTTAAACAATTACACTTTAATGAAACCCCAATATAGTTCATAAACAAATACATAATAAGACCATAAGTAATTCAACATAGAAATATCAAATTCATGTAAAAAGTTGGCTTGCGCACCATGGGTGAAAGGACTCAAAGGTTGAAACTCACATACTTTAGACTTTGAATTTCTTGAAATTGGGTTGTGAAAGACTTGGAGGTTGAAAATGTGTCTTAGAATCCAAAACTTGTTCTTGAGTTTCCTCGAATTTGTATTGGGTTTTTGATGGAGTCTCTTGAAACAAATTGAGAGTTTATTTGAGATGAGAGTAATGAATTTGATCCTTTGGAATAGGGTTTAGGTCTTTTGGGGAGGTTAGGGTAGCATTACAAGTCCAAAAAGCTCATTAGAATAAATAAAATTTACGAAAACTCCAATAGTGAAACGGAGTAAAAATTGGCAAAGTGTTGACCAACTGAAGGCTTCACTGGTCGTGTGAAACTCCATAGGTCATGTGGAGTGCCCGTGAGATGGGACTTAGAAAAAAAAATTTGAAATTGGAACACTTGGGAAAAAGTTATCGTCAACATTACTTTTATGGGCCATTTTCATGGGCTATGTGGTGCTACACGGTCCGTGTAATAGTCCGTCCAACTACACTTAGAGAAGAAAATTGTGTCGAGGCCACCCCACGCCAGGTTGAAGGATCGTGAAGCACATCACGGCCCGTGAAGATGACCGTGGCATAACACTTAGTCAAAAACTCCCTCCCATGCTTAACTTCCTCACTTGCACACACTCTACGATAAATCACATGGTCAGTGGAAAGCCATACTACCCGTGCCACTGGCCGTGTCATATGTCTTAGACCAAAAATGGTCTTTTCCAGCTTAAGACAGCCTAGACGGCCTATCCAGAGCTCCACTACCCATTAGGCTACCTGTGTGGTTTCAATGCACGGGAGGGTCTCACAAAAAAGGTCATAACACCTTCATCCAAACTCGAAATGCGGTGACACCAACTTTGTTAGAAAGCTAACTCAACGGGCTTTCATTTTCCATGTTGCTGGCCATCCAGTTCAAAGTGTGATAAACAGTTAAGCTCATTTAAAGTTGATGTTTGCATGAACCAACACCCAGAACTCAATTCATAGAGAAGTTTTGAACTCATCTATGTACTAGAAGTCTCCTATGACCCTAATACACTTCCCACCTACACAGATAAAGCTTTAAACATGGATACATAAGAGCATAGAGCTACGGGGTGTCACAATAACTCCACACTGGGAAAATTCATCCATGAATGTCGAGGAAATGTACACAAGGAAGGTAATCATTAAGATTTTGGCCCAACATAGATGCAACAAATGCACTTAAACATTATTTTCAGAAAGTCTCAACACGAACATCAAAAACCACTATAAAACTTATCAGTGTAAACATGAATGCATGTAATGACATAAGAACCAAAACTTATGACTTGAACATACACATGGGAACTTAAATTAGTACTTTAGGCCTGAGTAAAGTTGAAGAGATATGGATATCATTTTTGCATGTCCGCCTCGGCTCCCCATGTGGCACTTTCAACTGGACGATTCTCCTAAAGCACCTTGACGAGCACTACATTCTTATAAATAATCTTCCCAGATATCCATCCAATATCTCCAGCGAGACCTTCTCCTAAGCCAACTCATCTTCCACAACACCCATAACCTCATAGGGGTCTATAGCTCTTGAGTCACTAATACATCTCCTCAACCAAGATGCACGAAGAACTGGATGAACTACACCCATATCCATAGGCAACTCCAATTCATAGGCCACGTTACCAATTCTCCTCAACTACCTATAAGGACCTTCACACCTTGGGCTTAATTGTCAACCTTATACACTAGCCCACGATGGTACCTAAACCCAACATCATTCCCAACCTAGTTAACCGATGAACTTCTCCAACCACCTTTTTTGTCACCCTAAATATTCTTACTTCCCATAATTAGCAAGCAACCTCACATTCATCAAAATTTACAACATCACCCTCAGATGATCTGCAAGCTCTAAATAAGTCTATACTCCATCACTAGAGACCACCACAAGAATGACAAGGTAGGGTTTTAAGCCCCTATTTATTAAACACATAAATATAGCCGATGCATAAGTCAACCAAACAACTCCACCACTACTCAAAATGCTCTCTCCTTATTCGATAGGACACCTACGAATACCACCTACCCTCATCCTCACTTGGGGATAAAACCTGAACCGAAGATTAATCTTAGAGAAGTGAGTAACCCATTATAGTCGACCAAATAGATCGCCTATCCTTAACTATCATCTTACAGTCCTAGGAGTCCTACCCTCTTTGGAAGTATGATATGCATGTAGCCAAACAACCTTATGACCTCTGATCCATCAATCCATGTTCACAAGATAAGACTCTATGCAATAAGAACATGGAGTAACCTTTATAAGCCTTTCTAGTAACAATAGACTCACATAGCCAAATCTTATTAGAAACAAAAAGGAATAATGAAAGGAATAGTAACCCTTGGAACCATCTAAGCACGTAGAAAAAAATCAAGAAAAGCACTTAACATATCTGTATCATCAATGGGAAGCCCATCCCCTCCTTGCCTCTATTGAAGAGCATAGAACCGATTACGTCTTGGAGCACCCCCTTGATCAACATCACTACCTTCACCCTTTTTTGTATTTATGAGAACAATCATTTACCTTATTACCCATCTCCCCATAACTATAACAAGTATCTGTACCCTTCAAGCATGGGCCATCATGGCATCTCCCACATCTAGGGCACCTTGCACAAGGCACCACACCACCCCCCACATTTGGGACTTTGGAACATTCCTTCGAAACAGGCCATCTTGGCTTCCTTACCCTTTTTCTTCCTCATCTGTTCCCCTCTAATTATTTCGCATACGTCATGAGGCGGGACAACTCCATGTCACCTATCAACATAGTGGCATGCCATTCATTATTTACTAATTCGGATGCACCCATCACAAACTTATTCATCCTACACCTTGGATTGGACACTAATTGGAGAGCATATTTAGAGAGTTGATTGAAAATGAGGGTATACTCCCTCACACTTATTAACCTTTGATTCAAATTCATGAATTCCATCATTTTGGCCTCTTGTAGCTCAAGAGGGGAGAATCAATTGAGAAATGTCGCCTTAAACTCCTCCAAAAGGATCACATCATTGTTCCATTTCTCCTCCTTCCATTGAGTATACCATATTTGGTCCATCCCATGAGTTGGTTAGCCACCAACTCTGCCTTCGCTTCAGACCTCACACCTATAATAGATAACACTTTGTACACCTCATCAACAAATTCTTGAGGGTCCTCATTTATTTTAGACCCATTGAAATTCTATTGGTTCATCCTTATGAAATCCCTTACTATAGATGCCATGGTGGGAGCATGAGGGGCTTGGTCCCCATGTTGCTTTTGTTAGTCACCGCTTGGGGTAGCATGGCGAGAGCATCCCGCTCTTCATGAGCTAGTTGTTCCTTAGGTGTGCCTTATGTTAGACATGATCTAGTAGAACAATAGTTAAGGGGGAAAATCTTACCTTGACTCTTATAACATGACATATTGTAAGAAGAAGCGAAACATTTCATAGAATGTCTCATAGCATCTTGCTAATAGTTGTGGCGCACAACACAACCATGAATAAGACTCTAATCAATGACGGGTGTTAGATGTTAAATACCATCAACAACTTAGTGCTCTGATACCAAATTTTTCAAGACCCAAACCTAGGGCTTAGACAAGACATTATGAACGGGGAACTTGAAGGAACCCCAAACAAGCATCTTAGCATATCTTTACACATCCTTACTCACGAAAAAAATAAAACAACAAATGAGAATAGAAATAAGGATATAAGGGGCTAAGGAAAAACTTTTTATATCATAAAACATCAATGAGTCAAATAGAGTCAAGCTCAAGCATAATTATAGAACTTGTCCAACAACACCTCTAAACATAGAACTTAGCGGGGGGGATGGGGCAAGACAAGCAACCGGGCTGATCCTCATAGTCAAAACATATAATAAATGAAAGTTAGTATTTATACATAGCATAAGATCAAAGACATTGCCTCCGAAATTGTGGACTAACTAACTTCCTTTGTATAGATAGCACTAGCCATGGGGAGGATGAGGATGATCGTGAGGAGCTCCAGTGCCTACATGGTAATATTAGGTAGGCATAGAGTATGCGTTAGTACATTTGAATATACTAAGTATGTAGGATGCCATGCAACAAGAGATAGACAATATAGGCAAAATGCAACATCATAAGCAATGGATATCATAGTAGCAATATGGCATGCATGAATGATGCTTGAGGTAAAACATGCTTATTTAGAACATATTACATATGTAAAAAGAGACCAACATTATGATGGATTGTCACACCCTTCCATCTATGCTGATTGAGGTATCAACCCCACAATTGGTTGATGGACATCACACCCTCCATCGTAGTGGTCAAGCTATCAACCCCTCAACATGGTTAATGAATATCACACCCTCCATCATAGTTTTTAAGGTATAAACCCCTCAACATAATTAATGGATATCATACCCTCCATCATAGTGTTTAAGGTATTAACCCTCAACATGGTTTATTGACATCACACCCTCCATCATTGTGGTTAAGGGAAAGCACCCCCTCGACAAGGTGTGGTCAACTTGCAACAGTATAGACTCTTTTTAAGAAATCAACACATATGTATGTTACTTTCATTATCATTAAGTAACTTATCTCGTATGCCATGCATTAGGCCTTCAACAACTCAAGAAACCTTAATTGGACATTTTATCAAATAGTTGGCAGGTATGTAATGCTGTAAAAAAACCATGCAATTCAAGGGTGATATCGTGCAAGAAAAATCAATATAAAGTCACCGACTAAGACTTTGTAATACCCTCAAGAAATTTACATTAAAATCCCTCATCAAATCTCAAAGTAGATTGTAGATCCACAGCTCAAAACATACTTAAACAATCACACTTTAATGTAACCCCAATATATTTCATAGTTAAATTCATAATAAGTAAGACCCATAAGTAATTTGACTTAGAAATATAAAATTCATGTAAAAAGGAGGCTTAGGTACCATGGTTAAAAGGACACAAAGGTTGAAACCCACATACATTAGACTTTGAGTTTCTTGAAATTGGGTTGTGAAAGACTTGGAGCTTGTAAATGGGTCTTGCAATCCAAAACTTGTTCTTGAGCTTCCTTGAATTTGTATTGGGATTTTAATGGAGGATCTTGTGAATATTTTAGAGTGTATTTGAGATGTTAGTAATAAGTTTGATCCTTTGGAATAGGGTTTTGGTCTTTTGGGGAGGTTAAGATAGCACTAGAAGTCCAAAGAAATCATTAGAATAAATGAAATTTATGAAAACGCCATTAGTGTAACAGAGGAAAAATTGGCAAAGCGTTGCCCCACTGAAGGCTTCACTGGTCATGTGGCACTCCACGGGTCATGTGGTGTTCCCTTTAGATGGGACTTAGAAAAAAATAATTGGAATCGGAACACTTGGGAAAAAGTTATCGTCAACATTACTTTGATGGGCCACTTTTACGGGCCTTGTGGTGCTACAAGGTCTGTGTAGTGGTCAGTCCAACAACACTTAGAGAAGAAAATTGTGGCCATGCCATTCCACGCCCAGGTTGATGGCTCGTGAAGCATGCCAAGGCCGGTGAAGATGGTCGTGGCACAACACTCAAGTCAAAAACTCCCCCTTCCCATGCTTACCTTCCTCACTTGTACGCACTCCACGACCAACCATACAGTCATTGGCAAGCCACACATCCAATGCCACTGGCCGTGTCACATTCCTTAGACCAAAAATAGTCTTTTCTAGCTAACGACATAAAACGACCCCAAAAGTGCCGAAAACATGCCTCGGAAGTTCCTGGAATCTTGTTTTATATATATCTAAAAATCCATTTGGAATTTTGAAAATTCGACTTCATATTCATGTTCACGGGGTCCAAATGAGGGTGACAAGGGTTTAACCTGGATTTTAAAGCAAAAGAATCAAATTATGAAATTTCGCTTGGTGCGATTTCTAGAGAGCATCCGCGACCTCTCTGTTTTAATTTCTGCACTGTCTTTTTCTAGTTCGCCCAAATTTTTCTAAGTGTTGGACCTAAATTTTTCCAAACATATTTTCACCTATACTTAGTCCTATTTCAACCTCATATCACCCCAAAATATTCCCCAATATTTTCCCAAACACTTAAACTCATTTCTAACCTTAAAATAAAGTCCCAAATTCAAGGCCAATCTCAAGGATTTCTTCAAGGATCTCACCCAAGCTTCAAATCTCCATTAAAGTCTTCTTCAAAAACTTTACAAAAGCTAAGATATGTGGTATTGAACTACTGGGTCCTTCCATCCATGGTGCCTAAACCCTCTTTTACTTAATATTGCATGATTTAAAGTTAATTTTATATGTGGGTCTTGAATATTGAAAAATTTACTGCACAGTGATTTTAGTTTATGAAAGTATGGTGGTTTAGCATGTTTTGAGCTTCAAATCTTGGATCTAATGTTAGATTTGATGAGGGGTTTTGATATGAATATCTTGGGAGTGTTGCAAGGTGTTGCCTAAAGGCTTTACCACTGATTTTCTTGCATGATTTCATCTCTAAACTGCATATTCTTTTAACCCCATTACACGACCCTAAGGTGTTTGATAAAATATCTAGTTATAATTTCTTGAGGAATTGAAGGTCCAAAGCATGAGATATGATATGAATGATATTATAATGAAGAAATGAGTTTATGTATATGTTTATTCGTACATGAGATATTGCATTAGAGCCTACGGTGAATCCTATATAAGGTTTTGCATAGACCATGCCCAATCAAGGGGGAAAAGAGCCCGGGTAACCATAGAGGGGTTTATACTTCGTCACCATGGATGTTTGGGGTGTGACCATCATCAACCATGCTAAGGGTTTATACCTCGTCACCGTTGATGGCGAGGTTCGACCACCATCAACTAAGCGAGTGGTTTATACTTCGTCACCATGGATGGCAGGGTGCGATCCCCATTAACCACGAAGGGGTTTATACCTTAGATAGCTTGCTTGGTCCCATTCTTCACGTATGATATTCTATATGAGCATGATATACTTATGAATTGATCATACATGCCATCTTGCTATAATATGCTTATTGCCTATCATTTTGCATTTTGGATTATGATGCCTATCTCTTACTACATTGCATCCCACTACTTAGTATATATTCAGTGTACTAACGCATATTCTTGCGTACATGATATTATCATGTAGGGACCGGTGCTCGAGTTGATCCTCCTCCTCCACGTGGCTTGGAAGTGCTATTCCAAGCTTGTTGGTGAGTCCTCCATTTCGAGGACTTTAGTTTATGTCTTTATCTATTATCTATTTATTGATAAACTATCTTGTGTTATCTTTGACTATGAGGGTGAGCGCGGTTACTTTGTCTTGGTCCCCGCTCTTTCTAAGTTTTAGAGGTATATGTTGGACAAGGTGTGTACTATGTATGAGCTTGAATCTTGTCTTTTGACTTCGATGTTGATGCAGTTTTTCCCTTAGTCTCGTTGCCCTTACTCTTATTTGTATATGTCGTTGTATGCTTCTGCAACCAATGATGTGTGATGATATGTAAGGAGGTTTTTTTGAGATCCCTTCAGGTTCTCCATTCACCATGTCATGCCTAAGCCCTAGGTTTGGGTTGTGACAAGACAGCCTAGACGGTCCATCCAAAGCTCCATTGTTGTCAAGTTGCCCGTGTGGTTTCACTGCATAGGAGTGTCTCACGAAAACGGTCATAACTCCTTCATCCGAACTCGAAATGAGGTGAAATCAAGTGCGTTGGAAAGCTAACTCAAAGCCTTTCACTTGAAAAGTTGTGGGCCATCTACTTACAATTGTGCTAAAAGTAATACTCATTTACTATTGACCCTTGCATAAACCAACACCCAAAACTCAACTCGTAGAGAAGTTTTGAACCCGTCTAAGCACTAGAAGTATCCCACGACCCTAATACACTCCACACATACACAAATAAAGCTTGGAATATGGATACATAAGAGCATTCAGTTACAGGGTGTCACAAAATAATAGGATGTTTTGTTCTTATATATATATATACTAGTTTATGGACACGTGTGTCCCGTATAAATTTTATATACTTATTGGAACAATAAAAATTCTATAAAAATACGTGGTTTGAACTTTTGATTGATAGTTTGTAAACTTCAATGAAATTACAAATGGTTAATTCTAATTTGAGCCTAAATAAAAAAAATTTTAATAATCTGAAATTTGTGAAAACTTAAATCAATAAGTCTGGCAGAAAGAAAACATAAAAAATAAACTCAGAAGAAAAAAATACAACATACATATCGTTCTTAAGGCTTTAATTATAAGAATATAAATGGAAAAAAGAAATATATAAGAAGTACATAAGTTTTTGAGTTTTTGTGGATACCTTCTCGCACAACCAATCAAAATCTAAGAATCTTGTACATCAAATCAAACTAAAGTATAAATTAAATAATACAATAGTGATAAGTGTTTCACTACTTTAACCATTGAATTTCTTGGACTACCATTCCCCTATGTGCCAATCGCTAGCGCATCCAGGGCCCGGGAATCAATAAGAAAACAAGTGTTAAGTTTTAGATTTGTGTTTGAGCTTGGAAGCAACTTGCTATCTATCGATAGGCGAGAACAGACTGCTATTGACTGCTTCGCCTATGTATTCTAATAAACCAAAAGGAAAGAAGAGACCTTTCTCACTCAGCGCCTAAAACGCACTATGCTCCGCTTCAACAAATGAGAGTTTTCAGTGGAACCGTTGAACCACGCGAGCTAGTTAGATGCATGGGATAGAGGGATCGTAGTGCCTGCTAGCGTGGCTACGCAGTGAAAGGGAAGGAGCCTATGAATAACAGGCGCTATCCTAATGGGTGCAGGATCTACTTCAACCAATTTAGTGCGGAGCAAACAATCAATCAAGCCACGAAGTAACTGTAGTTGTAGTGAGCTGAGTCTGCAAACAAAGCTCTAAAACCTGATGTTCATCTACTCGTTGACTATGATACAAAGGATTCTTTTTCTTTTATAATTATAAAGAACACAACTTGGCAATGCCTGTGGCTCCTCATATGTCTCTCCTGCGCCCTACGAACGACGGGGATTGAACCCGCGCGCGGTGGATTCACAATCCACTGCCTTGATCCACTTGGCTACATCCGCCCCTACCCCCGCACAGGTTGAAGTCTCTATCTACGATCAGATCCTTTCTGAACTCCCCTATAACCGCTTATCAAATAGAAGCTTTTTCCTAGACTATAGTGGCAAGTCTATTGTTGTGTTTCGGAATTAGGGAAACAAAGCTTCAACAAGTAGAATCTTCCTGGCAAAGCTTCTTTCCATAGGCAAGGGCCAGCCCGAAAATCAATGGGTTCCTTCTACGAGCTCAGTTTCTACCCAACTTCTACTCTTTTCCGGAAGTCGATGACTATTCATAGCTATTACCTTGACACTAAAGGAGAGTTCGACCCAATGTTCTATTTTTGTCCTAGTTGATCCTTATTCGACATTAGAACTATATTGATTTTTCCCCAATAACCGAATACTTTTATCTGTAAATACTGCATATTTGATTCCATCCATAAATCGATTTTCTTCTGCGGCCTTGACTAAGGGTCTCATAAAACAACAACAACAACAACATACCCAGTATAATCCCACTAGTGGGGTCTGGGGAGGGTAGATTGTACGCAGACCTTACCGCTACCTCATAGAAGTAAAGAGGCTGTTTCCTAAGAATAGAGGAATACCAAAAGATATCTTAATGTTTGAAATTAAACAGTTGGAGGTTATGAATATGAATGTGAATATTTGAAGCAAATAAGGAAAATAATAAATAAATAAGAAAAAAATAATACAAATAATATTTGAGTGTAGTACCTATGTAGAAACCTGCAAAAAGTATGAACAAGGCAATTCACATTGCTGCAGAATCATTTACTCTCAAACGTGGAATCAGTCTTGAATAGATAAGTAGATGAAAAATATAAATCATAATTAGTAATAAGTAAGCCGATGTACCAATTAACATGTAGGTAATAAATAAAATAAACTGTCACATCTTTCGAAAATGTGGAGCATAAAAATAGAAATGCACGAAATAATTTCCTACTGAAAAAGGCATTTTAAGTTTTTAACGGGCATATAATTAATAGTTAAAAAAGAGTACAATTTTAGAGAAAGTGAAGCATTAAAATAGAGATGTAGAAAATTAATTAGCTATTAGAAATTGTAACATGCAAATAATTAATTAAAAAACTACACGTCATGGATAATTAGATTTTTTTTACTATTGATCCTTTAGTTAATTTAAATTTTATTATTTAATATTAAATTAATTATATATTTAATTTAATATAAGAATAAAATATAACCAAAATAGGAAGCAAAAGCATCATAAACTCAGAAAACAAAAAGGGTGGGGTGGGTGTGGATCAGTGTTGCAGTAAGAAGACCAATATGTCACAACTCATAAGAGTTGATACAAAATGTAGAGGATTAATGACACTAAGATTACATAAAATATTTAAGGTCCAATTAATTATAACTAAATAAGGTAACTGCTAAAGAAGAGGTAACTATCAAATAGAAGTCTGAATTTGTAATATTTTAAGTCCTTTTAACTTTTAATATTTAGTATAATGATATGATATAATTACCATTTCATAGTTAAATGGTTAGATGTTTTATAACATTTTTATTTAGTACATAAAATTTGAGAGAAGAGAAGAGAAGAGATGCAACTACATTGTTATTAAATTATAATGGTAATTATTTGCAGTATTTATCATTGACCGTTTTCTGAATATTGACATAAATGAATAACTTAATTTTTAAAATTCATAAAAGAAAAACTTATTTCAATTTTAAGGATATTATTGTAGTAACTTAATTTTGTAGGATTATTTAGATATTTTAACTTTTAAGTTTTTCTATTCCCATTTTTAGTAATACTAGTATTGGACACGTGTGTCTCACGTGTATCCTATATTATACGATAAAACTTTTAAAGTATTTCAAAGTTCATTTTATTTTAATTATCCTACTAAGTTAAAGAAACAACTCAACACACAGTTGTTCTCAATACCTCCATGTAATTTAGCCATGTGAGTTTTAATATTTTATTTGAAAGCCATAATAGAAATGCGAAACCTTGTTCTTTTACATCTGCTAAAGTCTGTTTTTATTATCTTTGAAGATTGAAAGATAATTTTTTGATGGATAATAAGAATAAAGATCATTAAATACTAATCAGACAAGACTTTGGTATTAGTTAAAAAAAAATTTATTTTCGATATTTATTTTCTATTTAGGCAAGCATCAAAAGATAATAAGTGGTTTAATATGAAGGAAGCAGATCAAGTTATTATATTGGCCTTATTATTTTGAACAGATAAGTTGTCACGATCCAAATCTAGGGCCTAGATGTGACACAGCGAATGAGAAGTCCGAAGACAACTGAAACAAGCCTCTTGATCGTAACATGCACACATCCTTGGTTGCGGAAGTAAAATAAACATAAACGAGATTCAAATATAAAGAGGAAATCGGGACTAAGAGAAAATCATTCATAAATATAGAAACATAAGACAAGTCAAGCCCGATAGCATAAGTAAATAATATCCAACAAAACCTCTACATTTAGAATGGATTGGGGGCCAAGACACTCCCCGGTCCCACCCTCATAATAATAAGTATTCAATATAGAGAATGAGTCTCAACATAGCATAAAATAAGTAGATATTGTCTTCGGAATTGAGGACTTACCAAAGCTTGCTTCAAAGGACCGAACTAGCAATGAGGAGGAGGAGGATGGTCAAATGCAACTCTGATCCCTACATGGTGATATCATGTAGGCCTAAAGTATTCGTTAGTACATTTGAATGTTCTAAGTATGTGGGGTGCAATGTGACAAAGATATACACTAATACAATCAAAATGCATAAGATATAGACAATAGATACAATCTCAATATGTCATGTATGATCAATGATTGAAGTAAACATGCTTGTCGAACATTCAAATTGCATAAGACATATACCATGCATGCATGTGGGAGGAGACCTTAACCGACATAGACCACATAGCTACAACTTGGAATCCAAGGCATGACACTCCCTCGGTCAGGTGGATGGGCATGACAGCCCCCGGCTAGGTGTGGTCAACTTACCAAAGTAAACAAAAAATGATAAACATGATAAAGTGCACTAGATGGATCTACTGGTATAGCAAGGGTAAAATAAATCATATAATGGTGGCACATAGTTTTGAGACAAAAGACTATACATAAGGACCTCTTGAGTCAAGTCCCCTATATTATACCTCAATCGGTGCTAAATCGACTTTCATAGAGTACTTGAAATAATCATATCTTATATAACTTGTGAGAAACATGAAAACATGATATGAGTAGCTCTTGAAACATGTTTGACATCTATTTGTGAGCCTAACTTGAACATGAGATTTAAATAATCATACATGAACCTTTGCTTTAACTTGAGCAGCTCACAAGAGGAGAAAATCTTGAAGTAGGGAATAACTTGTAACTTGTAAAATCATAAATTTTTCATGAATATAATAATGCTTGAAAGCCCACAGTCATCTTGAAATCATTTGACATGTAAAAGCTTGCAATAGCCTATCAATGGCTTCAGAATTCTTATCATATTTTTATCAAACACTTGGTGGGCACATAAGGACACATTCTTTAAATCATGCAAATTCAAGTGTATAGATCTTGAAAAAGTAAGACCAATGCATTTCAAAATCATTAAAAACAGCCCACTAATATCATAGTAAAACCCCATCTTGGGTATCATGAAATTCACATCAAAACTTCACAATATTTCATAGTTTTTCATAGCTTAAATTATGCATAATCTCAATAGACATAGATCAACTTATGGGACAACTTTAAAATTAATAGTCATGCATAATCAATTGGGATTTGATAAAAACCCAACATAATTTAGCTAATAATTCAAAATAAGAGTGCTCATAAGTAATACAACTCGAAAATTATGCAATTTTCATAAAATAGGAAGGTTTGACTCCATGGGTAAAAGAACCCAATGGATGAAAATCTATCATGACCCAAGCCTAGGGCCAAGACGTGACCGGTGAATGGGAAACCCGAAGAGATCTCAAACAAGCCTCATAGTGTATCATTAGACATCCTTGGTCGCAGAAGCAATTAGAAGAATAAGAAGCGACAAAAATGAACAAGGGGAATTGGTACTAAGGGTAAACTTCCATATCATAAACATCAAGAAACAAGAGATTCAAGACTTATAGCACAAATACAACACATGTTCAAAACCGCCTCTACTACATAGATAAGAGAGGGGGCCAAGACAAACAATGGGCTCACCCTCATAAAAATGAGAATAAGTACTCCAAAATATACAGATTTAGTCTAAGCATACGTGTGATAGAAGATAGATATTGTCCCCAGACATGAGGACTCGCTAAAAGCTAACTTGAACAACCCGTCTAGGCGCGTGGGGGAGGAAGATGATCAAATGGAGCTCTGGTTCCTATATGGTAACATCATGTTGGAATAGAGTATGCATTAGTATGTTTGAATTTACTAAGTATGTGGGATGTAATGCAACAAAAGATAGGCGTCATAATCAAAATGCACAATTATAAGCAATAGATAACATAATAGCAATATGGTATGTATGAACAATGCGTAATTAAATCATGCTTTACAAACCATTAATCTTACATAAAACATAATATATAAGTGTGGAAAGAAACCTCAACCAACATTAGATAACATCAAGTGAGCTACAACCTAGAATGCGATGTTAACCCTATACCGGAAGAAAGGGGGAAGTTACTTGTGAAGGTTAACCTCTTAATGAATAAGTGGATCCACTATGCCTTGTGTGAACTGGGTACTCACCTCTAGTTCTTGGACTCAGGTACTCACTTCAAGACCGGACTCGGGTACTCACCTCAAGCCCGGACTCGGGTCCTCGCCTCAAGCACTCATATTTAGGGTGCTCGCCTCTTAGAGATTTGGGGACTCACCTCTAATCCCTTCACCTACGGTGGCACATGGTTCTAGGACTAGGGACTCACCTTAAGTCCACTCGGTGCTAAGTCTAATCCCACGGAATACATAAAATAATAATACCTTAATGACTTGCAATAAACATAAAGAAATGGCATGAGTAGATCTTAACATCATTGACTTTAAGTGGTGAGCTTGACTTCAATCATAAGAATGGGTCATCATCAACATTACCATGACAAGAGGTATAATCTTAATAAGGGGGCTAAATTCGGCCCTACAATATCATCAACATTTTCATGATTTAAACACATATTTAGAAAACACATAATCATCATAGAGTAACTTGAATCATAACTAACCAATAGATCATCAAAACTTAAAGAATCCTTATAAAATCATTTTATTAAACATTTGGTGGATGTGTAATGCTAGTGTAAAAATATGCAATTTACAGATGGAATCATGCAAGGAAATCCAATGTAAAACCATCACTCAATACTTGGTAACACCCTCAAGCAATATAGATCAAAACACTTCATCATATCTTATCATAGACCTTCGTTTCATAGCTTAAAACATGCTAAAACAATCACAGTTTCATAAACCCCAACATCAAGTGCAGTGCATTTCATAATAAGACCCATGAGTAAAATAACTTTAAATCATGCAATTTTAAGAAACATGAGGCTTGGGCATCATGGGTGAAAGGACCCCACGAAAGAAACCTACATTCCTTGACTTTGGAGAGCTTCTTGAAGAAGATTTGAAATGGAGACTTAAAGCTTGAATGAAATCCTTAGATCTGGAAAGAGATTAGGACACTTGAATATTAAGAAGGACTTGGGGCTTCACTTGGTTTCTTTGAGTTCCAATGAGACTTCATGAACACCTTGAGAATGAATGGAGAATTTGATGAAGATTATAGAGGATGTTGAGAGTTTCTGGTTGGTTTTTAGGGTTCAAAATGTCTAGACAATGAAGGATTTTCATATATATAGGTATAGGATTATTACCCAATTGCCCTGGAGTAAGAAGAAAAATTTTGGAAAATTTTTGAACTAGTCCGCATCAGGTCCGTATCGCGGACCTGTTGTGGACAACTACTATTTTTGCAATGTTTCACCAAAAATTATTTTTCTTGGCACAGATAAAGTATACCTTGTAGGTACTCATTATCTCACACAATTTTGTCCTTTGAACAAAGAATATGAAGTTGGGTTTGTGAAATTCTGCATTGATTTTTAGATATTAAAAAAAAGGCATCATAGGGTCTTTCTAAACTATGTGGAGGGGTGTTTAAATATCCTTGATTTGAGATGTAAGGGAACTATGATTATGGGGGATTTCCTATGCAAGTGTGGGGTGTTTCAGCATCTCTTCCTTAGAAATGTTCATTCCTGAATGTCAAAGAAACGTACATAAGAAGAGTAATCATGAACAAATCAGCCTATCAAGAATGCAACCATACACTTAAACACCATTTTCAAAATCTCAACACAAGTGTAAAATCACCATGAACCTTTTCAATGTAAACATGAATGCATGCAAATGACTTAGGGGATGGAACATGAGACATGAAATGACAAAAAGGGTTTGACGTGATACCACATTCTTGAATAGAATGAAAGAGGTATGTGTATTGCTTTTCCAAGCTCGCTCCGGCTCCCTGGGAGGCACTATTGACTTGGCGATTCTTCCAATGGGCCTTGACAAACACTACGTCCTCATTAATCAACTTCTTCATCACTTCTATCCGTTACCTCCATCGGGACCTTCGACTAAGCCAACTTATCCTCCACAACACCCACAACCTCAAAGAGTTCTATGACGCTAGAATCACCAACATATTAGCTCAGCAAAAAGCATGAAAACTGGAAAAACCATAACCATATCCCTAGGTAATTCCAATCCTTAATAAATCTTACTAATCCTACTCTATGTCCCACAAGGGCTAACAATCCTAAACTCAATTGTCAATCTTAAACCTACCTAGTCCACTTGGTACCATAAACCACTATCTCTCCCTTGGGAGACAACCTCTACTCTACCATACTTCAGGTGGAACACCGGGTTGAGGAGTTACTCGGAATGCTGTCAATATATCAGTATCCTTGGGTTGGTACTCAGTAGTATAATAAGTCAATTTGTACTCTTTAACACCAGCTTTGAATCCAACACTTGCTTTAGTCTATGTTTGTGGTGACATAAATACCTCCCTACAACTCATGAATTGAATTAAGAATTCTCACAGCAACAAGCTCTACTCAACATAGTGGGATTTACTTCTAAAGACAGGAATTCTTTTTCCTCTCCTCTGTCAAAGTCGACATCTTAACCTGACTTCCTGAGCTCAGTTGATTCTTGAAGCCGTAGCTCTGGATTGAGAGCTGGATGCTTACCTTATTATTCTGAAATGAAAAGGAGAAAGAGCTTTTTTTATAGATGTTGAGGTGAGTAAGGGGGTTTTGCTGGCTTGCTGGCTAGCTCGTGCAGTCAAGGAAAAATACCTTCGCCTTCTTTTTAAAAAATGAAAAAGTAAACTACCTTAAAAAGCTATCTTTGGTTGCTAAGCAAGTCGGGCACTATGCTAGGACGTGGATATATCATGACGAGAATGGACTTCTCCGTAATATAATGTAAATATAATAGAAGAGGCAGAGTCCAATTCCCCTCCCTTCTCGACCAACCGAAGTAGATATGAATTCCCTTTAGGCAGGTCAGGGCTTGGCTTGACCTTGTGTTCTCCCGGCTTGGAGGTGATACCTTGAAAGTGAATCATTTAGTGGTAGGGTGCTCACAGAACTGAAGGCCTCGCGCAAGGAGTGGCAATTTTCAAGATAGGGTTTTAAGACCCTATTTATCAAACCCATAAACATAGCCGGTGCATAAGACAACCAAACAACTTCAACAATACTCAAATGCTCGCCCCTAGTCCGAAAAGACACTTAGGAATATCACCTACCCTCATCCTCACTTGGGGACAAAACCTGAACCAAAGATCAATCATAAAGAAGTGACTAACCCATCGTAGTTGACCAAGTAGATCGACCATCTTTAACCATCATATTACAACCTTACGTGTTCTACACTTATTGAAAGCATGATATGAATGTAACCAATCCACCCTAAGACCTCCAAACCCACGTGACAAGCTCAATAAGACCACAAAACAACACTTCATACAAATGGGGCAACCCTATAGACCCCTCGTAGCCTCAATAGACTCACGTAACCCTCCAGGACACACATATGGGTCCTATTAGCACAAAGGAATAACATAAGAAATAGCAACTCCTGTACCTATCAAATCTCCCTACTAAAAACGTCGATCACAACATTGGCCTTACTTAGGGTCAACTAAGTCATAGGAGAAGCAACAGAAGGGAACCTATTTACAAACTCCGATAAAAGCCCCCTAAGTCCAAGAAGCTCCTAATATCCGATGAAGTCAAGGTCCAGGATAATCTCTAATCACCTTCATCTTACTATGGCCCACCTTAATACCATCACCCGGTACCACATGACCTAGGGAGGCAACCACTTACAACCCAAACTCCTATTTATCCTAATTAGCATCTAGCTTTCTTCCTTAAACTTTGTAGTACTACCCTTAAATGACTCACATGCACTTCCTCACTTAGGGAAATGAGCCATCATAACAAAACCACCATAAGCCTAAAAGAGCAGGGCCTAAAGATCTTATTCATGACATTTATTGGCATAGCCAGTACACTAGTCAAACCAAATGACACTACCCCAAATTCAAAATATCGGAAAGGACTCTCAAGAACTCATTAATTACCAGAAACATCTCAATAGAAAATACCTTAGGTTCAACACCCCTAACTCTCTCAAGATGAGGAATGCAACCCTTAGGGATCAATTGTACCTTTAGATAAGAAATGGACCTACCTGATTTGCTACCACTTAACAACCTCCCACTCAAAGACAGGCTCATTAGGGAATCGGGATCTAACTCTGCTGGTCCTACCATACATGAAGACACAGCATGCATGCAACCATTCCATCCCAAGTATGACATCAAATCCACCACATCTACTCCAACAAGCCACAAGGAGGCAAGACTTAATGCAATACGAATCCGGATCAATACCTATGAACCTTCTAGCAACAATACACTCAACAAAAAGTATAGACACCAAAGGATCATATAACAACTCGAGGCACACAAGAAGTCCACTAGAAACCAAAAGAAATAATGAAAGGAATAGTGAAACTCGGATCCATCAAAAATCAAAACCTTCAACTTACCTTCATTTGCCTTCATTTTTGAAGCAGCATGATCAACTAGAAGAGCAAAGAATAATTATTAGGGAGAAATTTACTCCAACTCTATAGGATGACTTAGAACTTGAAGAAGGGAACTATTTCCTAAAACGTCTCATAGCCTCCTACTCATAGTTGTGGTGCACAACACAACCATGAATAAGACTCTAAACAATGTGGTATGGTAGACTCCTAGGATTTAACAACCTAGTGCACTGATACCATCTTTTTCACGAGCCTAGCCTAGAGCCTAGACTTGACCGTCATATAGAGAACCCGAAGGGACCCCAAACAAGCCTCATAGCATATCGTTACACATCATTGGTCGCAGAAGCAATTAGAATAATAATAAGATATAAACATGAACAAGGCGAATTGGGAGTAAGGGTAAACTTTCATATCATAAACATCAAGAAATAAGAGAGTCAAGACTTATAGCATAGATACAATATATGTCTAACAACACCTTTACTACATAGATAAGAGCGGGGGACAAGACAAGTAACAGGGATTACCCTCATAGTAATGAAAATAAGTACTCCAAAATATACAAGATGTAGTCTAAGCATATGCATAATAGAATATGGATATTGTCGTCGGACATAAGGACTCACCTAAAGCTAACTTGAAAAATCCGTCTAGGCACGTAGGGGAGGAAGACGATCAAATGGAGCTCTGATTCCTATATGGTAACATCATGTAGGCATAGAGTATGCATTAGTATGTTAGAATGTACTAAGTATGTGGGATGCAATGCAATAAAAGATAGGCATCATAATTAAAATGTATAATTATAAGTAATAGATAACATAATAACAATATTGGATGTATGAACAATGCTTAAGTAAATCATGTTTTACAAATTATTAATCTTACATAGCACATAATATATAAGTGTGGGAAGAAACCTCAACTGACATAACATAAGATCAAGCGAGCTACAACTTGGAATCCCGATGTTAACCCAGCTCTGGAAGAAAGGGGGAAGTTACTTGCCAAGGTGAACTTCCTAATGTCTAAGTAGATCTACTAAGCCTTTGTGAACTGGGTATTCACCTCTTGTTCTTTGACTCGAGTACTCGCCTCAAGCCTAGACTTGGGTACTCGCCTCAAGCCCTCATATTTAGGGTACTCCCCTCTTAGAGATTTTGGCGACTCACCTCTAATCCCTTCACCTACAGTGGCACGTAGTTCTGGGACTTAGGGATTCGCCTCTAGTCCACTTGGTGCTAAGTCTAATCCCATGGAATATACAAGATAATCATACTTTAATAACTTGCAATAAAGATAGACACATGGCATGCGTAGCTCTTAACATCCTTGACCTTAAATGGTGAACCAAACTTCAATCATAAGAATGGGTCATCATCAACATTACCCTTTCATTAACTTCAACATCAAAGGCTGGCAAGAGGTATAATCTTAAGAAGGGGGCTTAATCCGGCCCTACAACATCATTAACATTTTCATGATTTAAACACATCTTTAGAAATCTCATAATCATCGTAGAGTCACTTTAATCATAAGTCGACCAATAGATCATCAAAACTTAAAGAATCATTAAAAAAGCATTTTATCAAACACTTGGCGGGTGTGTAATGCTAGTGTAAAACCATGCAATTTAGAGAAAGAATCTTGCAAGGAAATCCAATGTAAAACCATCAATCAATACTTAGTAGTACCCTCAAGCAATATACATCAAAACCCTTCATAAAATCTCACAATAGATCTTTGCTTCATAGCTCAAAATATGCTAAAACAAACACAATTTCATAAACCCAACATAGTGTGCAGTGAATTTCATAATAAGTAAGACCCATAAGTAAAGAAACTTTAAATCATACAATTTTAAGTAAAAGCAGGCTTGAGGATCATGGGTGAAAGGAACCCATGAAGGAAGCCCACATACCTTGACTTTGGAGAGCTTCTTGAAGAAGATTTGAAATGGAGGCTTGAAGCTTGAATGAAATCCTTAGATTCTGAAAGAGATTGGGACACATGAATCTTGAGGAGGACTTGGGGCTTGACATGGTTTCCTTGATTTCCAATAAGACTTCTTGAAAACCTTGAG
This sequence comes from Solanum clarkiae, assembly GCA_011800125.2. NCBI lineage: Eukaryota > Viridiplantae > Streptophyta > Magnoliopsida > Solanales > Solanaceae > Solanum > Solanum clarkiae. The sequence goes on along the minus strand of JAABOM020000074.1, from coordinate 7,945 downwards.
AATGAATAGAGAATTTGATGAAGATTACAGAGGATTTTGAGAGGTTTTTGGTTGGATTTTAGGGCTCAAAATGGCTCGACAATGAGGAATTTTCGTGTATATAGGTATAGGGTTATTACCTAATGGCCTTGGAGTAAGAAGAACAATTTTCAAAAATTATTAAACTAGTCCCGTCAGGTGCGCATCGTGGACGCGTCACAGACAACTACTATTTTTGTGAAGTTTTACAAAAAATTATTTTTCTTGGCACGGACAAAGTATACCTTGTAGGTGCTCGTTTCCGCACACACGTTTTTCCTTTGAACAAGAATATGATGTCAAATTTGTAAAATTATGCACAGAGTTTGAGATATTGAAAAAAATAATGCATCATAGGCATATTCTGAGCTACGTGGAGTAGTATTTAAATATTCCCGATTTGAGATATAAGGGAACTACAATTATGGTGGCATTCCTAGGAAAGTGTGGGGCGTTTGAAACCCATATACCTTAAATTTTGATTTTCCTGAGATGAGGTTGGAGGAAATTTAAAGCTCGGATTGGATCCTTGAGTCCAAAAATTAAGTTGAAATCCTTAGATTTGAATGAGAGATTTGATAGAGTCTTAGAGAGATTTTAGAGAGGGTTTTTTGAATGATGCAGGGTTGAAAAATGGCTAAATATGGGAGATTTCATGTTTAAATAGACATGGGACTATGATTGCAGTGCCCTTGGACGAAATAGAAAAATAAGGAAAAACTAACACTGCTCCATGTCCATGGCACGACGCGGATCCATCGCTGACAACCATTGTTTTTCGAAAAATTAGCAAAAATTATTTTTTGCTATGGGGGTTTCTCTCACTTTTGGCATAGCAGGCCTGGTCCTCTAAAATTTGAGTTATACCCATTTCACACTTAATTTCATTCCCTGATCAAGAATATGAAGTTGAATCTTCGTAATCACGCACGAATTTTGAGATATATGAAAATTACGATAATGGTGCTTTTCAAAGCACATGTGGGGCGTTTCAATATTTCTCCCTTAGGGACAGTCATCCCTGAATGTCAAAGAAATGCATGAGAGAAGTAATCATGAATATTTCAGCCCGACATGAATGTAACAAATGCACTTAAATATCATTTTTTCAATAATCTCAACGTGAATGTCAAAAATCACCATAAACTTGTGATCATAAAAATGAAAGCGTGCAAGATGACATGAGGGCTGAAACTTAAGACTTAAAATCATAGATGGGACTTAAATTATTATGTTAGGCTTTAATAGAGTGAAAGGGGTACAGGTGTTGCTTCCTCATGTCCGCTTTCGACTTCTCAAGTGGCACTTTCAATTTGTTAATTCCTCCAAAAGATCTTGACAGATGTTATATCTTTGTTCCTCAACTTTTACTTGTCAATCAAATATCTCAACCAGGGACCTCCTTATAGGTCAAATTATCCTCCACAAGGCCCACAAGCTTCATGGGCACTATGGCACTTGGTTCACCAACACATCTCCTTGACATAGACCCATGGAAGAATGGATGAACCATATTCATAACCATGGGCAGAACTCCATTTCATATGCAACCTTACAAAATCTCCTCGAAGTTCTATAAGGCCCTACGAACCTTGGGCTCTACTTACCTGTCTAGCGAAATAGAACCATACGCTTCATGGGTGAGACCTTCAAGTAAACTATCACCAATCTTAAATTCAAGTTCTCTCTTTCTCATGTCAGAATATGACTTTTTCCTACTTTGAGCCTTCTCAAATCTCTCTCTTGTCAACCTCATCTCCTCCAAAACTTCCATAAACAAATTTGGTACTAAACAAAGACATCAAACCAACCTCACCAAGATACCTCCCTATATTGTCTATCCATTCCATGGAATCGAAAAGAATAGAATAGGATGAATCATGAGCCTCTTTCAAAATCAACTCCCTCAAGTCATCAACAGTAGGCACACAAAACCTACCTTGGTACCTAAGGGTACTATCTTCCCCTTGGGAGAAAATTCCCACTTTACCATCCTTTAGCAAGGCCTCCAACTCTAAAAGCGGGATCAAGGTCTTGTTTCGACTTAACTTCCTCAATCAAAGAAGATTTGGAACCATCAGCCACCACTACACCACCATTTTCAAGTTCAATCAACCTAACCCCCCAACCGATCCTTGAAGCATCACAATAAACCACAAATCCTTCCAACCTTTCTAGTAGAGCCAAGATAGGAGCGGAGACAAGCTTATCTTTCAAGGTTTGAAGACTCTTTCACATTCATCAGTCCAAACAAACTTTCCTTCTATTGGATCAACTTAGTCATAGGGGAAGCAATAGAAGAAAAGCCATTTACAAACCTCCGGTAATAACCCACCAATCCAAGAAACTCCTAATGTCCAACCTAGTCAAGGGTCTAGGCCAATTCTTTATCACCTCCAACTTCTTAGGATCCACATTAATGTCATCACCCGACACCATATGCCACAAAAATGCAACTTCTTTCAACAAAAATTCACATATTTTATATTTAACATACAAACTCTCATCCTACAAAATTTGCAACACCACCCTCAAGTGATTCACATGCACTTCCTCACTATAGGAACAAATCGATATATCATCATTAAAGACCACCACAAACATGTCAAGGTAGGGTTAAAGACCCTATTCATGAGATCCATAAATTAGTTGGTGTATTAGTCAACCCAAAAGACATAACCACAAATTCAAAGTGCCCATCCCGAGTCAAAAAAGCTATCTTGAGAATTTCATTCTCCCTCACCTTCACTTGGTAGCATCTGGATCGAAGATTAATCTCAGAAAGTGACTAGCCACTTGAAGTTGATCAAAAATGTCATCAATTCTTCGTAGAGGATATTTGTTCTTTATGGTAACCCTATTAAGTTACTAGTAATCAATGCACATTCTAAGAGAACCATCATTTTTCTTCACAAATAACATCAGTGCACCCTAATATGACTTACTAGTCCTTATGAAACCCTTCTCCGACAAATACCTCAATTGATCCTTCAACTTCTTCAATTTCTCCGAGGCCATATGGTAAGGGAAAATGGAATTAGGTGGAGTACCAGGAAGGAGGTCTATACCAAAAGTCTATTTCCCTTTCAGGAGGAGCACTGGGAAGTTCATTAGGAAAGACATCAAGAAACTCATTAACCACCGGAACCAACTCAATAGAAAGGACATTAGACTCTAATCCCTAACCTTCACAAGATGATAAAAGCATCCCTTAGAAATCAACTTTTAGGCTTTAAGATAAGAAATGAATCTACCCTTTACCACCACATTACGACTTTCCCACTCAAGAATGACTCACTAGGGAATTGGAACTTCACCCTATGAATTCTATAATCAATGGAGGTATAATATGCACGTAACTAATCCATCTCAAGGATGATATTAAAATCTACCATGTCAAGTTCTACAAAATCACATGGGAAGATGTTATGCAATATGAACACGAGATAATTTCTACAGACTCTTTTAGCAACAACGGACTCACCCACGGGGGTAGACACTTCATAACGTTCACATAATAATTCAGGACAAACATTAAGCTCTTTGGCAACAAAAAGGAGTAATGAAAGAAAGAGCGCCACCGAAGTCTATCAATGCATACACATCAAAATCAAAACCTTCAACACACCTATGACGCACTATGCCATGTCTTGTGACCCCTAGCAGGGTATGGTTGGGAATGTTGATGGTCATCCTTATAACCCCTAGCAACTATGGACAATGTCTCTACTTATGATCCTTTGCGCCATACTCGAAACATGCACTTGAACTGGCCAAACAATCTCCGAAATGGTACTTTCCACCCTTTTGCCATAGAGGAGAAGCTTGAACACCAAACCCCTTGCCTTTCGTTTGAGCATATGGACAATCAAAAGTCTTGTGGCCCATAATGATACACCAAAAACATGCACCCATATTCCTCCAACATGTGCCACCATAATTCCTCGCATACTTTAAGCACCTAGGATGGGTCACTCCACCATTGCCACCAGGCTTAGCATGTGGAAGCCTACTTTCAAATTGAGCCCTTCTTCTCCCTTCCCTTGATGACGGTAGGTAATTCCTCATCTTATGCCCAATACCACGACACTTGAAACAATCTTTGGTTCCCATCAAACACTTTCCTTGATGTGCTTCTTGCCACACCCTTGACAAGTGGAAAAAGGAATCCTTTTCTTCTTGTACTTGGAAACTGGTGAACTAGTGAGGCACCACCAACTTAGGCCCTCTTAGCCTCCCTCTCCTTCCTCTTATCCCTTGAAGTCTCATAGCACCCACTTGTTGATTGAATTAAGCAGTTATAACCTTGTCCAACAGCCATAGAGCATTACGAACCTCTGCATTTGATATGTCACCATTGGGAAGTTGACCCTCAAGTGAGGGATGGTAACTATCCTGTCCACTATTCCGAATGACTTACAACATATTCTGAAACATTATGGTTAGGAATCAGTGATAAAACTTAGAGGACATAGCTCTACTGCACGACAAAGATCAACAAGAAGTGAAACATTTCCTAAAACGCCTCATAGTCTCCTATTCATAGTTGTGGAGCGCTTCAAAACCATGAATAAGACTTTAATTGACATGGTGTGTTGGATATCCAACAACCATTAACAACATAGCACACTGATACCAAGTTTGTCACGATCCAAGACCAGAGACTACATATGACACGGCTAATGAGAACTCTGAAGACAACCCAAACAAGCCTCTTTATCGTAGCATACACACATCCTTGGTTGTGAAAGTAAAATAAATATAAACAGGATTCAAATATAAAAAAGGAATCGTGACTAAGGGAAAATCCTTCATAAAAATAGAAACATAAGACAAGCCAAGCCTGATAGCATGAGTATATAATATCCAATAACACCTCTACATTTAGAATGGAGTGGAGGCCATGACACTCCCCGATCCTACCTCATATTAATAAATATTCAACATAAAGAAAGAGTCTCAACATAGCATAAAATAACTAGATATTGTCCTCGGAATTGAGGACTCAAAAAAGCTTGTTTCAAAGGACCGAACTAGCCACATGGAAGAGGATGATGATAAAATGGAACTCCGATCCCAACATAGTGATATCATGTAGTCATAAAGTATAGGTTTGTACGTTTGAACGTGCTAAGTGTGTGGGGTACAATGCAAGAAAGATATACATCAATATAATAAAAATGCATAAGATATAGATAATAGATATAATCTCAATATGTCATGTATGATCGATGATTGAAATAAAAATGCTTGTAAAACATTTAACTTGCATAAGACATATACCATGCATGCATGTGGGAGGAAATCTTGACCGACATAGACCAAGTTGCTACAACTTGAAATCCAAGGCATGACACCCCCACGATGAGGTGGATAGGCATGAAACCCCCCGACTAGGTGAACGGCCATGACACCCCGGCTAGGTGTAGTATACTTGTCAAGGTAAACCAAACAAGATAAATATGATAAAGTGCACTAGATGGATCTACTAGTATATCAAGGGTATAATAAATCATGTTATGGTGGCACATAGTTTTGAGACAAAAGACTTTACATAAGGACCCCTTGAGTCGAGCCCCCATCTTAAGCCTTAATCGGTGCTGAATCGACTCCCATAGAATACTTGAAATAATCATATCTTTTATAAGTTTTAAGAAACATAGAAACATGATATGATTAGGTCTTGAAAAATGATTTACCTTTATTTGTGAGCCTAACTTGCACATAAGAGTAAATAATCATACATAAACCCTTCCTTTAAGTTGAACAGCTCACAAGAGGCGAAAATCTTGAAGTAGGGCGTAACTTATAACTTGTAAAATCATAGATATTTAATGAATCTAATACATGCTTGAAAGCCCTCAATCATCTTAAAATCATTTGACATGTAAAAGATTTCAATAGCCCATCAATGGCTTAAGAATTCTTGTCATGACATTTTTATCAAATACTTGGTAGGCACATAAGGACACATGCTCTAAATCATGCAAATTCAAGTGTATGGATCATGAAATATTTAGATTAATGCATTTTAAAATCATTAAAATCAACCGACCAATATCATAGTAAAACCCCATCTTGGGTATTAGGAATTTCACATCAAAACTTCACAATAATTCATAGTTTTTTATAGCTTGAATCATGCATAATCTCAGTAGACATAGATCAACTCATGGGACAACGTGAAAATAGATACTCATGCATAATTAATTTATACTTGATAAAACCCCAACATAATTTAGCTCATAATTCAAACTAAGAGATACCCATAGGTAATAAAACTCGAAAATCGTACAATAAAATAGGAAGGATGGACTCCATTGGTGAAAGGACCCAATGGATGAAACCTATATACCTTAACATGAATTTTCTTGAGATGAGTTTGGAGGAAATATGAAGCTCGTATTGGATCCTTAAGTCCCGAAATTGAGTTGAAATCCTTAAATTTGAATGAGAGATTTGACAAAGTCTTAGAGAGGTTTTAGAGAGAGTTTTTAAGTGATATAGAGTTGAAAAATGGCTAAGTATGGGAGATTACACATTTAAATAGGCATAGGTCTATGACACAATGCCCTTAGCCGAAATAGAAAAATAAGGAAAAACTAACACTGGTCTGTGTCCTTGGCGCGATCGGGACCCATGGCGGACACTGTTTTTCAAAAAAATAGTGAAAATTAGTTTTTGCTACGGGTCCTCTAAAATCCGGGTTATACCCATTCCTCACTCATTTTTCCCCCTAATCGAGAATATGAAGTCGATTTTTTGAAATCAAGGCACGGATTTTGAGGTTTTTGAAAATAACGATTATGGGGCTTTCCCAAGCACATCTGGGGCGTTTCATAAGCCCTCGTGCATATTCTTTTTTTCTTATCACTAAGTTAATTATATAAATGTTAGTTTAAAAAAGGAAAAAGTTTCATAAATAACATGACTAAAATATTTCTGGCAGAATAATTTTGTATTTTCAAAGATAAAGTTAATATTAATTAAAAAAAGTTCTGCCAAATCAACTATTTTTCTCATTTAAAGAAGTATTGGCTATGAAGAGTGAAGAGTTTCATGCTTATTTAAATCATGAGTCATGACTATTGTTATATGTTTGTATTATTCTTTATGAGGTAAAAATAATAGTCAACTTTAATATATCACAAACAAAGACATTATGTGTATTAATGGTTTTTTTTTTAGTATAACGAAAGCACAATTAAGAAATGAAAGGATTTCATAAGCCAGGATTGAACATGATAGTAATTCAGTATTTAGAATTGGAAATGGAAAACAAAGTTAGATCCTTTCTCCTCTTTTATTCACACATGTCCACCTCAAATGTTATGACCTGAAATCTGGGTGTGATGGCACTCACCTAATCCACCAAGGCGAGTCATCCCAAGACCTAAGCAACTCAATATAATAATGAAAGTGGAAGATAAACAGTTCAGTAAGATAGATTTGCATAGAAAATCAAAAGCTATAACCATCCCAGAACTGGTATCACATGTACAAGACTCGAAAGCTACAAATACTCAAATGATAATATAAGTCTCAATGTCTAGTCTCAAGTAGAACACAACATAAAATAGAATCCTCGAAGGTCTGCCGAAGAGACAAACAGCTACCTCTCAAGAGATCCTAAAGCTCGATCATGTAATGAAGATTATCATCTAGCAAGAGGAACCAGACTCACAACCTACAAAAATGTAGCAATGGATGAGACCAAATAATAGAGTATTCAGCAAATGGAACTAACCTAGAGTAAAGCAATGAAGAATACAAGTAGTCCTTAACTCTCAACTACAAACCGTCGAACTACAACCCTACATTCAGAAAAATCCCAACACAATAATACATACACACACACACACACACATACACACACACAAACACACACACACACACACACACACACACACACATATATATATATATA
>JAABOM020000073.1:13304-23748 GCA_011800125.2 Solanum clarkiae | reverse complement strand
AAGATGAAATTCGAGAAAGAATGAGTCCTTCCTTGATCCCCAAGTTTAATTCCCACTAGATTCCTTTGAGAGACACTAGAGAGAGTTTTCAAATACGAGGAATGGATTTGAATGACAAGGAATAAAGTTTAGGTCATTAGGACGTCCCTAGGTAGCATAGAAAGTCACAAAAGACCCTTAGAATAAACCATATTTATGAAAATGCCATTAGTGAAATGACTTGAAAAATTGAATGTCGTCACTTCAAGAGAGGCTATATGGTCCGTGACACAACACACAGACCGTATACTCGTCTGTGAACCAATACTTAGAAAAATTATTCTTGGCGAAGGTTCAAAATGATAGTCCCATACTTGGAAAAAATTTGATGAAATCATCTATACGGGGTGTCACACGAGCCGTGTACCCAACCATGTCCCCCTACATAGATAGGTTCTTATATTAGAGTTCTAAGATGGTGATTTAACACTTAAAAAACTTTCATTCCGGAGGCCATATGGGAGGCCTTACGTGTCAAAAAATTTCATTCCAAAAGTAATACAGGAGGTCTCACGTGCTATGTCACCTCATAGGGGCCGTGTACATGCTCGTGTCACTTTACATGGTCCCAATAATATGAGTTTTTATACAAGGTCCACCACACGGTCCATGAGGTGTTACACGGGCTATGAGGGGTCCGTGCGTGTCGTGCCTTAGTTTGAAACTACATGTTTAAGAGCCAAATTCCCTCACAAGTCCAAGGCCACTTCATAGAGGCTCACACGGACCATAAGAACTCCCATGGAGTGTCACCTTCATCCATAACTTCCCAAGACCAAAATTTCCAATCTTTGATGAGGACGTACAACATCTCGGTCCTGACACTAGTGTGACTTTAGGCTCACAAGGTAAGCTACCATGTGGAAAGTGTGTCAAACTACACTAGGGGAAGTGCCACGAGGGAGGAGATGTATGCTACAATTAAGTCCAAATGGGTCATTTTTGGAGATATTTTCTGAAGTGGGCTAATAAGGTACTATCTTCTACACTAGTATTACTAACTATAGTAAATTAGAAGGGTTCTACTTTTGGATAAAGTGGGGCGACAAACCGTGTTTATGCCATGGGTAGTCATTAGGATCAGGAAAACTCTCCAAATGTTGTGACAGGTATGATTTGAATCTCTACTCTTGATAGTTATGTTTTAATGTATCCGAGTGCCACTCTATCTTCGTTACTCCTCTTGTGGCTATAGATATGGAATCTTTTCGGAGTGTTTGCTTGAGCCATTTTCTATTTCTATCCCTATTGGCGAGTCTATTATAGCTGAAAGAGTATAGAAATTGTGTAGTATCCATATATAATAGGGATACTCTTGCTAATTTGATTGAGTTAGAGATGTTGACTTTAATGTGAATCTCAGCATAGATTGGTTTCACGCCTATTATGCTACTGTTGATTGTAAAACCTGAATTGTCAAATTGCAATTCCCAAGTGAGCTTGTCATAACTGGAATGGTGATTCTATTGTACTTAAGGTTAAGTATATTTCCTACCTTAAAGCCAAAAATCTAATCTCAAAGGGATGTATCTACCATCTTGTGCGAGTCAAGTTAGATGGCGCTGAGCCTCCTACCATTGAGTTTGTTCCAATTATGAATAAGTTTCCTAAAGTATTCTTTGAGGATTTGCCTAGAGCCCCTCCAGATAGGGAGATTTTCTTTTGAATTGACATTCTTCTCTTCACCCAACCTATCTCTATTCTACCATATGGAATGGTCCATGCTAAGTTGAAAGAGAAATTGAGAAATTTGCTTGAAAAGGGATTTATTAGGCCGAGTGTATCACCATAGGGTGCCCCAGTCTATTCGTGAAAAAAAAGCAGGGTTTCCTTAGAATGTGTATTGACTACCGTTAGTTGAAGAAGGTGGAAGTCAAGAATAAGTACCCACTTCCGAGGATGAACGACTTGTTTGACCAACTTCAGTGTGCCACTATTTTCTCCAAGATAGTGCCACTATTTTCTCCAAGATAGACCACAGATCAGGCTATAATCAATTGAAAGTGAGAGAATGTGACATACTGAAGATGGAGTTTTGAACTCAATATGGTCACTTTGAGGTTTTGGTGATATCCTTTGGTTTGACAAATGCACCTACAACTTTCATAAACTTGATGAATAGAGCATTCAAATGGTAGCTTGACATGTTTCTGATATGTTTGTTGATGGTATTTTGGTGTATTCTAGAGATGAACAGGAGTACACTAATCACCTTAGAATCGCTTTGCAGATGCTCAAGGATAATAAGTTATATGCTAAGTTTTTGAAGTGTGAGTTCTAGCTCAAAACTGTTTCATTCCTAGACAATACGGTTTCAGGCGATGGTATATGAGTGGACACTCAAAAAATTGAGGTGGTCAAGAATTGTTCTAGACCACTCTCTTCGACAAACATAAGAAGCTTCCTAGGTTTGGTTGGCTACTTCCACAGATTTTTTGAAGGAGTTTCTTCTGTATCTACATTATTGACTAGACTGACCAATAAAAAAGTCAAGTTTCAATGGTTTGATGAGTGTTAGAAGAGTTTCCAAAATTTAAAAACAAGGTTAACTACTACCACACTGTTGAAGGAACTAATAGGTTTATGGTTTATTGTGATGCCTCAAGAGTTTTATGGGATGCGTATTGATGCCGAAGGGTAAAATTAAGGATCTTCCAAACACTTCTTAAGCATAGAAATGTGAAAGACTAGATGGAATGCCTCTAACTCTGATGGTAGCTCCCACTCATAAGCCATATTTCCCACTCTCTTTATGATATTATAAGGGCCAATGTACCTCGATCTTAGCTTTACTTTATTTCTGAACCTCATCACTCATTTCATGTGCGACACTTTCAAAAACACCCAATCATTGACCTCAAACTCAAAGTCTCTTCTTCTAATATTTGTGTAGGATTTTTTTCGACTCTATGCAGTGATCCACCTTTCTTGAATGATCTACACCTTCTCCAGAGCGTGATGAATCAAGTCTGGTCAAATCAACTCTATTTCACATATGTCAAACCATTGAACCTACATGTTTATGACTTCGTTTCTCAGGAAATTCGCGCAGCGAAAGATCCAGATTTTTTGGCTTAATCCGCCTTTACTAAAGAAAAAAGAGTACACTTGTACTCCGGCTAATAAGGGAAAGGTTTTTTTTCAAATCCAAGTTTGACTCTGATTAGATCCTTAGCGCAAGCACTAAGTAAGCAAGCTACCGCTCCGTGGGGTTAAAACCGAGGAAAATAAAGAACGTCAAGTAGAAAGGAACAAGGTCTTACAGCATGATCACTATATCTTTGATTTTTCTTTATCTCTCCTCGGCTTGATCCGAGTGGATGATATGTGACGTGGTATGCCTGATCGTTTAGCATCATATATCGCTCTGGAGAGCATTTTGTTTTGTTGTATTGCGGATGTTGGAGCAGCTCCTCTATGCTGTGGGTGTGGAGGAATCAAGTCTGGTCAAATCAACTCTATTTCACCTATCTCAAACCATCCAATCGATGACCTACACCTCTTCCCATAGAGTGCCTCATATGGGGTCATTTGAATGCTCGAATGAAAGTTGTTGTTGTAAGCAAACATGATCAAAGGTGAGTGGTCATCCCAATTAACTTTGAAGTTAATGGAGTAGGCCCTCAACATATAATCCAAAATCTAAATAGTATGCTCTGCTTGGTCATCAGTCTGTCGGTGAAAAGCAGTACTAAGTTGCACCTTCGTACCCAAACCTTTCTATAATGATCTCCAATTTGAGTAGTGAATTAAGCTCCTCTATCTGAGATGATAGACAAAGGGACTCCATGAATTCTAATGATTTCCTTAATATATAACCGGGTATAATCCTTTGCCATGTTAGTCGTCTTTACTACCAAGAAGTCAGCAGATTTCATCATCCGATCATTTATCACCCAAATCTAATCATGTTACCTATGGGACCTCGGTAAACCTATAATGAAGTCCATGTTGATCATCTCTAACTTCCTCTTTGGAATCTCAAAGTTCTAAGATACTCCATATAGTCTTTGGTGCTTAACTTTAACTTGTTGGCAAATTGGGCATTTGGTAACAAACTCAGTAATATCTCACTTCATTCCACTCCACCAATAGACTTCTCTCAAGTCATGGTACATCTTAATAGACCCTGGATTGATGGAATATTTGGAACTGTGTGCCTTTACCATAATCCTCCCTCGAACATTATCAACATTAAGAACACACAATCTTCCTTGATGCCTCAATACTCCATCTCCCCCTTTGGCGAAAGCCATCACTTTCGACTTGTGCACATCCTCCTTCAATTGTAATAAGAACTAATCTTGATCTTTTTTCTTCTTTACCTTTGCTAGTAGAGATGATACAGATCCATTATGCACAAAATATCCTCCTTCGCCTAATTCATATAATTGAACTCTCAATCGTTCCGTCTATGAACTTCTTTAGCTAACTCTCTCTTCTCCTCCTCCACATGGGCGGTGCTCCCTAGATAACCTGCTAAGAGAATCATTAACTATATTTGATTTACCTTGGTGGTAGAGGATGCTCATGTTATAATCTTTAAGCAAATCAAGTCATCTCTTCTATATCAAGTTAAGATGATTCTAGCTGAAGATGTTTTGTAGGCTCTTGTGGTCTGTGAATGCATCAACATGTGCTCCATATAAATATCGACATCATAGTTTGAGAGAAAACACCACTACCAAGTTGAAGTCATGAGTAGGATAGTTCATTTCATGCAGCTTAAGTCGTCTATTAGCGTAGTAAATAATTTTCCCCCTCTGCATCAACACACATCATAACACTACTCTTGAAGCATCGTAGTAGATAAAAAATCCATTCATCCCATCAGGCAAGGTCAACACCGATGCGATAGTTAATCTTGTCTTCAGCTCTTCTAAACATCTCTCACACTCATCAGACTATTTAAACTTGACCTTTGTTTTTTTATTAAGTTTAGTCAACAATGTAAATATGGAAGCGAACTTATCAACAAACCTTGGTAACAGCTAGCCAATCCCAAACACCTCCTTATATTAGTTGGAGAGGTTGGTCTAGGCCAGCTTGACTGCCTCAATCTTCTGAGTATCTACTCGAATTCCATCTCCAGAAACCGCATGACCCAAGAAAACCACAAATTTAAGACAAAACTCGCACTTAGGAAATTTTGGATAAAAATCATTATCTCTGAGTATTTGTAAGGTGATTTGAGGTAACTGGCATGCTCCTCCCCATCTCTGGAATACACCAGAATATCATCGATGAACACGATCATGAACATGTCAAGATATCATTTGAATACTCTATTCACCTGGTTCATGAAGACTACAGGTGCATTTATAAACCCAAACGACATCACATAGAACTTGAAGTGACCATATCATGTTCGAAAATCCATCTTTGAGATGTCACATTCTCTCACTTTCAATTAGTGATAACCTAATTTGAAGTCTATCTTTGAGGAAACAGTAGCACCGTGAAGTTGGTCAAACAAGTCATCAATCCTCAGAAGGGGTTACTTATACTTAACTATCACCTTATTCAACTGATGGTAGCAAATATATATCCTTAGGGAACCATCCTTCTTTCGTACGAACAAGATCGGAGCACCGCATGGATAGACACTCGGCCTTATGAATACTTTCCTCGCAAGTCCCTCAACTGTTCTTTCAACTCTTTCAACTCCGCGGAGGTCATCCTATAGGGTGGAATGGAAACAGGTTGGGTGTTAGGAAGAACATCAATTCTGAAATAGATCTTCCTATCAGGAGGGACTCCGAGAATATCCTCAGAAAATAAATCAAACTCGTTCACGATTGGGATGGACTCAAGAGTAGAGGGTTCAACATCATTAGATTAGAGTTGCACGAGGTGGTAGATACATCCCTTAGAGATCAGTCTTAGGGCCTTGAGGTAAGAAATAAACATACCATTCGGTGAAACAGAGTCTCCCTTCCACTCAAGAAGAGACTCATTCGGAAACTGATATATGATAGTTTGGGTTCTGCAATCAATAAAGGCATAGCAGGCGTGAAGCCAGTCCATACCAAGGATTATATCAAAATCGACCATCTCTAACTCAGATCTGCAAAAGTATCCCTACGATGGATGGACACTACACAATCTCTATAGATTCTCTCACCTCGAATGGACTCAACAACAAGAATACAAATAGAAAGTTGTTCAAGTAAGCACTCAGGAAGAATCCCAAATCTACTTGCCATATATGACATCTGAAAAGAACAAGTTGCACTAGGATCAAGTAAAGCACAAGAAGGAAAGGTAAAACTTTAGAGCATAGCCATCACAACATCTTCTGCAACCTATTGGTCCTGTTGATTCCCTATCGCATACAAACGATTTGTCCCTTCGCCTACCCCTGGTGCAGTACCTCTCTGGTTACACTTTGCTAGTGGCGTTGTGGTAGAAGAATGGGCCTCGTTGCCCCATATCGGACACTCCCTATGAAAATGGCCTGGTTGGCCACACTTGTAACAACCACTCCCTCCATCTCTACATTCTCCCAGATGCATCCTACCACATTTCCCACAATGTGGGTTCTCTTTAGCGCCAAGAGTCACACTTGTTTGAGACTATGCACCCTTTGGCCTAATGTTGGGCCGACCTTGGTACTTGGGACACATGTGACTCGGGTTGATGTGCTGGATGAAGACGATTCATAGCTAGCAGATCTCCTCTAGAAACAAGACTTATCTCCCTTGCCCTGCTTGATCTGACTAGACTTTGGCCTTGTTGAATCGGTCTTCTTACTCAGATGCTCCTATTTATCCTTCTTCTTATCTTTCTCAGCCTCCTGGACATAAACTATGATCCTAGATATATCCATATCTAAGATCAGTAATGCCGCCTTGCACTCCCTCTCACCTGTCTACCTAACCCATATACAAATTTCCTCATCCTTGCTCTCATATCCTGGACCATCTCTAGGGTATACCTAGATAATTGGATATATTTCAAACTGTATTCCTCAGCAGTTAGCCCCTCTTGTTTCAGATTAACAAACTCCTCAACCTTCTCCTCTCTCAACTCTTGAGGCAAGAAGTGATCAAGGAAGGCACTCTCGAACTCATGCCAAGTAGTGGGCTCAATATCATCATCTCGGACTCTCTTCCCACTGATTGTACCAAACATTAGCCACATGCTTGAGCTGATAGGCAAGAAGATCAACTCGCTCAGTCTCGGTCTCATTCATAGTTTTCAGCACCTTTCACATCTCATCAATGAAGTTCTGAGGGATCTCCTCCTCAACCTTTGACCTAGTGTAGATAGGTAGGTTCATACTCAGAAAGTTTCATAGTTTGGAGGTAGTCATTGGCTCATAAGAGCTCGAACTAGGAGTCTGCGAACTCTGGTTCCCACACTGGGAAGCTACAAAGTGTGTGAACATGGTGATGGCTCCATTGAAGTCGGCCTCTATGGTGGGTATAGGTGGAGTGGTAGGTGTCATAGGAACACCAACAGTTTTGGCCAGTCGACCTCGGCCCCTTATTTCTATCTAGGGAGGCACCTCTATAGTAAGGTTCTCAGCATTAATAGTTGAAGCATTCCTTTGGATTACGGTGTGTGTAGGAGACATAATCTGCAAGTGCATAATGCATGAGTTAGAAAAGAGTTTTATAGGGTTTAAACTCTATCGCATGAACATAGAACACAAGAAAAGGTAACAATTCCTAATGTATTATAGCCTCCTCCTTATGAAGTATGGCGCACAACACAACCATAAACAAGACTCCACTAGACATGGGTTAATAGACTCCCTAGGACTGTTGAACTCTATGCTTTTACGCCAAGTTTGCCATGCCCCGGGAGGGCACCCTTAGCATGGCCGACACTCAGAGACTGTTGCTAGACCCCGAGCGAACCACTTGGCTACATCATCATATCAACTCAACAGCAAAAGAAAGAACTCAGATAAAAAGACATCATATGAAATAAAATATAACTCTACTGCGTTATAGTTTTCCAATGAAATAAGTTAGAATACAAAATACTCATTGACTCCTCTACTCAAATGTCTATGACGCCTCTACTCCATAATTTAGATGGTTCCATGATAGGCCATGGACACCCAAATCAAACAAAGGAAAATATACTAAATCAACTTATAAGATAAAAGAGCTCCTCTGAAAAGCAAAGAGGGCTAACCAACTCTGGAAGTGTACTGATTTAGACCTCAATGATGCGCGAGTTGAAGTCCTCTATCACCTGTATCTGCATCATATAATGATGCAGGCCCAAATGGATGTCCGTACATAGAGTATACTGGTATGTAAAATAGCTCAAGAAAATAAGACTCAACTCACTCATCTCGTCTCAACAACTCATGCTCAGCTCAGTATATGTAAGTTTAAAAGTAAATCACGCTTTTAAAATATACTTAGTAGAAATAAACTCAGTTTAAAATCTCCTACTCAATAAATGTTGCTTAGGAGTTTCTCTTAACCAACATCCACATCCCATAACCTTGGTGATGCAAAAATAAGGTGACATTTTTACCACGCCCATCCCAAATGTGCTACGGTAAAGGACGATCAACTCTCTTTTGGATCAATAATAAATGTCTACTTGTGGGACAAGAGTCACCAAAGTGAGTTGTACGTCTACTATCCTTCGCTGGCAACCTAGTTCTATGGGTTAAGATAGATGTTTACTCGCCCCCCGCTTGATGATAGATACTCTTCCTAAGACTAAAACACATTAAACTCATCAATGAACTCTATATGCAATGCTCAGTCAATCAACTCAAATCTCAACCTCATTAGGTTATCTCATCTCAACTCATCTTAGTTACTCATCAACTTAGTCAATCAAGGAAAACAATAAACTCGACTCAGACTCATACTATCATTTAGGCTTACTCAATTTGACTCATCATTTAATGCAAGCAAGATAATCATATAGTGAGGTGTGTGACTCAATGTAACATGCTTCTCATACTTATTCATACTCTACATACTCGACTCAAATGCTTAATTTACTCAACACAAATACTCCTATTACTTTACTTAAATACTCAATGACATGCATAGAATTTCACAAAATCATGTAATCTAAGGTTCATACTATCAAGTATAAAACTTTACCTCAAGTTCGTATAGGAATTATATAAATGCAAGGAGCACCTAATAAATTATCAGGGAAGTTTGTACTAAATTCAAAATCTAACTATTTGAAAGATAGAATTTATCAAATCTCAACTTTTTCCAATCTTGACTCAAGAAGAGTGAAGGGGCATGTGAAGAACATGATTCCACACTTTGGTAAGCCTTATATATCTGAAAATAAAAAAATAATCGAACCTCAATCAATCCTCGCACTTGAGTTGGAAATCCTATCTCTTTCTTCTTCATCTAGTGCTCTCAAGGAATTCTAAGTGTGAAGAATGGTGAATAATACACATGGGGCTTGTTTTAATGCTTTATTGAAGACAAATGATCAATGGTTAATTAGATAGGGATTAAAATGAATAAATACCCCACACTAAACTGTCACTTGAGTCTACAAATCCTTGTCTATGAGTCATAGATCATTTAACAAGTCATAGACAGCCTCTTGTGAATGAGGGGTCTGGAAATTTGAGCTACTGAAAATTGACACGAAACCCATCTCTATGATCCGTGAAACATTCTACGAGTCATAAACTCCTCTCGTAAACTAAAGGTCCTGAAAATTGTGCTACTAAAATTTGTCAGGAAATCTATTTTACGAGTTGTAAAATACTGTACGAGTCATATATGTGTCACATCTTAGCCTCAGACTTAGAAGAATTCACCACATCACCTGAGATTTTATGAGACCCATTCTATGAGTCACAAACCTGACTATGAGTAGTATATATCCCTTGTAATCCTTCTTCTGTATTTTCTCTTACTCTTTTCTCAGCAAGTTGTGCACCTCCACTCCAGATCAGGTAGAAGGAATTAGGGGGTGTTACATGCACCAATTTCTTATTTCCTCCAGGTACTTGTGGGGAGATTTTGAAGTAACAAATTTGAAAAAAAAATTGTGAACATAGATTATTATATGTGGAGAAATTATTTTCAAATTATTGTTTCTCGCCAAAAGTTCATCGATCTGCTTGTACTATAACCTCATGGTTATCATGAGATGATGCATCAAACAGATCAAGCATCGACTCTTGATGATTCAAACTTTCAAGAAATTCAGGCCTATCTTTTTTTTGGGGGGAGCGGGGGAGGGGGGGAAGGGGGAAAGGGACAGGGGTATTGACTAGTGAGTACTTGTGAGTGACTTGTGATTATCTTTGATGACTCAATTGATGTGCTAAGACTCGTATAGTAGTATCTTTTTAATTTATTGTAGACAAAAGGTTTAAAGAACCAAAAATTAATGCACAATTGTGAGAAGATTACACTTATTTATCAATCTTTGAATAGATTCT
>JAABOM020000073.1:0-12160 GCA_011800125.2 Solanum clarkiae | reverse complement strand
CGAAGAGACAAAACAAAAGCACTCATATGAATGGTGCTAATTCCCATGTTCTTTCTAGTCTCGTTTGGTTTCGAGAGTCTCCCTCTCCCTGTAGGTCGAGCCTCCTTTTCAGTCGCCCTCTCCTCGTCCCTTACTCATCTTTTGAAAGCCGCCATCCTGGATTTTCTTTCCATATGCCGGGGAAAGTACCTCACCCTCACCTTTCTACATTTATTATTATATAGAATTTCCTCGTGTCTCTGTAAAAGAGAATGAAAAGCCCGGGTGGAAACACAAACAAAAGGAGAGAAAAAAATTTGAACAGAAATGGAGGGGGGGGGGGGGAGAAGTCTAGTGCTAGTTCTTACTAACACTTCTTTATCTAACTTTCATTTTTTAGTGATTTATTTGTTCTCTTATTTGGATTGAAAGAAAGAAAAAACTTCCCTTTCTTTCTCTACTTTATTTTGGTTTTATCCCTTTGACGAATTTTAGCTATGACCAATGCCCCACTAGCTAAATAGGCGTAAGAAAAAGCTACCTGAAAAAAAAATCAAGGTGCACCTTGAATTGAACTCGACGAATTGTGTTTTGCCAGAGAAATTTTTTTAGAAAGATTCTCCATTGGTAATTCAAAAATAAAAAGAATATAAATAAAGGCGCATACGCGGGAAGGCCCCCCCTCTTTCTTAGAATTCAACATTGTTGATATGTTTTGCATCTTGTTTGCCCACTCTTTATTCGGGGTGATTCGAACCAGGGGAGGATCTTGCACCTTTAAGGTTATAGCACCAGTACATGAACACTTACTCTTACTGCTCTTCTCAGGTTCACCTCTTTTGGATGCCCTGAGGTTTGAAGTCATTTGTTTATCACAGAACGAGTCCCCCTCAGTCACTGCCATAGTTGACCCTCTCTTCCAGATCCTCGCTTCTATGAGCCAAATCACTCTCCTCGGGAGTTCTCTTCTTGACTACACCCTCCTCGGCTTTGTTACCCAAACACTCATCCTGAGCAATCTCTTCCAGTTCAATAGTGTCCAGATCTGGCATCTTTGCCTCTTCTTGTTCAGGGTCCTCTAGAATCGCAAAACGGTTTGGGCTGACTAGGTCTAGTTGGGTCATTCCACTCACACAACTAGTGTCCAGCCCCCTTTTGCTATTGTAACTACTGGTACCTAACCCTGTTGGCTTGACATTTTTGCAAGAACTGACCCGGACTCGATAGGGCAATTCAAAGAGGAGAACAAGGACAACTGACTACCGCTAAAAGTCAGACTAGGAGTACACACTGTATGATTGAAAACTACTGCTGCATACTACCCGGTGCTTGCAGGTCTGACAACAGGAGGGGCATTGATTGATGTGGCAGCGAAGAGGCTCACATAAGAGCCCATGATAAGGTTAAGATGTTCGATGTCTATATAGCTATGAAGCTGTCTGTTGTATATGAGGACTTGGAAGCCATCACAGTGCTAGATATAATGACTGCAGTGTGCCAAGTGGAGATCACAGACCTACTAACCAGGGTGTTGCTAAATCAAGGGCTAGTGGATGATGCAGAGGCCAGAGAGATAGAAGGTGTGCTGAACAATAACAATGTCAGCATGCTAAAGAAAGCAAACTAAGCCATTAAATAGGGTGTTGGTACCTCCACCAAACCCTCAGGTTAAAGAAGCTCCTCAGCTTGAGTTAAAGTTATTGTCATCACATCTCAGGTATCTTTTCCTTGGTAAGAATAATACTTTACCGATAATCTTGTCGGCTTCATTAACTGCAACCCAGGTGGAAGCAGTTGTAGCTGTGCTAAAGCGAAGAAAGAGAGCAACGGGTTAGCAAATGTCAGACATCCATGGCATTAGTCCATTCCTGTGTATGCACAGGATCTTTATAGAGGAGGGTCACAAGCCAGCAGCCCAGCCACAGAGAAGATGAATCCAATCATGAAGGAGGTGTTCAAGGAAGAAGTGATCAATTGGTTAGATGCAGGGATCATCTTCCCCATCTCAGATAGAAAATAGGTAAGTCTAGTGTAGCACATCCCCAATAAAGGGGGGATGATGGTCATCACCATTGATAAAAATCAACGTATCCCAACCAAAGCGATGATAGGGTAGCGTATCCGCATGGACTACAGGAAATTAAATAATGCCACCCGGAAAGACCACTACCCAATGCCCTTCATTGATCAGATACTGAACAACTGGCTGAGCAAGAATATTTCTGCTTCTTGGATGGGTACTCGAGATACAATCAAATCACTATTGCACCCAAGGACCAAGAGAAGACAACCTTCACATGTCCATATGAAATATATGCTTTCAAACACATGCTCTTTGGTCTGTGTAATGGACCAGCTACTTTCCAGATGTGCATGATGGCCATGTTTCGTGGCATAGTGGAGGAATTTGTAGAGTTCTTCATGGATGATTTCTCAGTCTTTGGGGAGTCATTCGATATCTACTTGTACAATCTGGATAGGGTGCTGGCAAGATGTGAGGAGACTAACCTTGTCCTTAACTAGGAAAAGTGTAACTTTTTGGTTAAGGAGGGGATAGTCCTAGGACACAAGGTGTCCATACGCGGCTTGGAGGTGGACAGAGCTAAGATTTAGGTGATAGAGAAGCTGCCTCTACCAGTGTTAGTCAAGAGAGTCCGAAGTTTTCTTGGGCATACGGGGTTCTATCGCAGATTCATTATGGACTTCTCAATGATTGCAATGCCGCCATGTGCTCTCCGAGAGAAAGAGGTACCCTTTAGCTGTAATGCTTCTTGTCTGCAGGCTTTTGAGGTGTTGAAAAAGAAGCTGGTCGAGGCACCCATACTGATAACACTTGATTGGGAGCTCCCATTCGAGCACATATGTGATGTGAGTGACATAGCTGTTGGGTT
Source organism: Solanum clarkiae (assembly GCA_011800125.2). Lineage (NCBI taxonomy): Eukaryota > Viridiplantae > Streptophyta > Magnoliopsida > Solanales > Solanaceae > Solanum > Solanum clarkiae. The sequence goes on along the minus strand of JAABOM020000073.1, from coordinate 9,290 downwards.
CAATGTTGGGGCAACGCTGAGAAAAGTTATTCCACTCTATATACTATGCTAGTAAGACTCTAGATGCAACTTAAAACAACTATAAAATTACTGAAAAAGAGATGTTGGCATTATTATATGCATCTGACAAGTTCAAACCTTATTCAGTGGGCACCAAGGTCACAGTGTTCAAAGACCATGATGTAGTCAGGTACTTGTTTAATAAGAAGGATGCAAAACCCCGATTGATCAGATAGATCCTTTTGCTCCAAGAGTTTGACATTGAGATTAAGGATCACAAGGGGCATGGGAACCAGATCGCTGATCACCTGTCGTGCTTGGAGAATGATGCTCACATAGGTGAGCAAATGCAGATTAAGGAAGAATTCCCAGATGAGCAACTTCTGGTGCTAGAAGTAGATGAGCTACCGTTGTACGCTGACATAGTGAACTACCTGGTGAAGGGGGTGTTTCCCCAGATACGAACTATATGCAAAGGAAGTGACTGACTCATGAAGCAAAGGCGTACATCTGGGATGACCCATATCTATTTAAGCAAGGGGCTGATCGAATTCAGAAGATGTGTTCCTGATGCTGAGATGCGAAAAATCTTAGAGAGGTTCCATGCTTCTCTATTTTGGGGCCATCATGGAGGTAAGCGAATAGCTCACAAGGTGCTACAATCAGGTTTCTTCTGGCCCACTCTCTTTAAAGATGCTATACACTTTGTGAGGGCTTATGATGCATGCCAGAAGACTGGCACCATCTCCAAGAGACATGAGATGCCCCTGAACAACACCTTGGAGGTAGATATCTTTAATGTATGAGGGATGGACTTCATAAGCCCATTCCCACACTCTTTTGGTAATGACTATATCTTGGTTGCAGTTGATTATATCTCTAAATGGGTGGAAGCGGTAGCTGTACCCACCAATGACTCCAAGGTAGTGAGCTAGTTTTTGAAGAAGCAGATCTTCACAAGGTTTGAGACTCCTAGAGCCATCATCAGTGCTAGGGGTGCATATTTTATCAATCAAATAGTGAAGAATCTGCTGGCAAAATATGGAGTGCGGCACAAGGTGGCTACATCATACCAACCACAGACTAGCGGTCAGGTAGAGGTGTCTAATAGAGAGGTGAAACAAATCCTGCAAAAGACCATCAATGCCACGAGGAAGGATTGGTCTATCAAGCTTGATGAGGCCTTGTGGGTATATAGGATGAAATACAAGACACCGACGGACACATCTCCATATCAGTTGATCTATGAAAATGCTTATCATCTCTCTGTGGAGCTTGAACACCAAGCGTATTAGGCTATAAAAAGGCTCAATCTCGATCCAGAGCTCTCGGGGAGAAAAAAATTAGTACACTTAGAGGAGTTGGATGAATTCTTGCTCCAAGCTTATGAAAATGCTAAGCTATATAAGGAGAAGACCAAGAAATGGCATGATTGGCACATCCTTAAGTGTAATTTTGAGCCAGGACAATAAGTACTTCTCTTAAACTTTCATTTGAAATTGTTTCTAGGAAAGTTGAGGTCAAAGTGGAGCGGACCCTGTGCTGTGGTTTTCATGATGCCACATAGAGCAGTTGAGCTTAAAGATAAGGCCATGAATCAAACTTTTTAGGTGAATGGTCAGCATATCAAACATTACTATGGTGAGGACACGAGAAAGGATGGTGAGGACACGTGTGGCCATAGACTTGGCCAATGATGAATGATGAGATGCTGAGTTGTGTCGCGATAGTAAATCAGGCATTGCACAAGAGGCAACCCATGGTGAGGTAACGGTAGTTGTTTTATTTTTATTTTTTTTAATTTTTATTTCCAAAAAAATCCCATAGATAATTAAAAAATTGCACCAAGTGCAGGCTCGCGACAGTGGCACATCACAGACCATGAACATTTTGGTGCGAAAATTTTGCATCTTCAATTTTCGATGATCAATTAGGTATTTTTTGAAGTTTTTGGCCCAATTAGATTGCTTCACTGTTTTGTAGTACATTCAGGTGCTCGGGGATTTTTTTGGGGTCCAAAGCGAAAAAAAATATTTTTTAAGCCCTGAAACAGTGGCTATCTGCGACAGGCACGCGTCGCGCCTATATCCCAGACTAGATTAAATTTTGGCCTCCAGGTTTGCCATAAAACGAGAAAAAAATTAAGTGTTGGCACGTGACCCTGGAGCATCGTGTCTCAAATGCAGACACATTCCAGGTCTACCTGGTAAGTGGCCCACCTCATTATTTAAACCCCTCCTCATGTTTTTTCCCTATTCTTTCACCCGTAACTCGACGCAAACCCCATCTCTTTCAATTTTGTCTTTCTTATCCTTAACCTAACTGTAATAACCCTTTTTCTTAATGAAGAGTTAATTGATAATTTTAATTACTAATATTTTTTTAAGTAATAATAATAATAATAAAAATAAATAAGAGCTAGCCTCTTCTTCTTTTCTTTCAATCTACACACACAGCAGTCAAAGAATATTAGGACCGGTTTGTTTCTTCTCTTCTTTCATCCCATTCTTTTGGAAGAAAGCACGTGACTTATCAAGGTTATTTGGGGAAATTCATACATAGAATTAAGTTGATCTTTGTACCACAGTTTTGGGTGATGAAGTGCAGGTATTTTTTATTATTGTGTGCTCTTGTTAGTTGAAAATATATTTTTCAGAATTTTTACCAATTAAATTTTAACAATGAGATTAAGAATATCTTTACTTTTCATTATAGTATAAGGTATTGGGTATAAGGGTTTAACCCTAAATTTAAGGGCTAAGGATATTGAGACTTGAGTTTGGCCAACATAATTAATATCGATAATCACTATTTATTTCATAGATTGGGGCAAGTAGGGGCTATTTTGGTGGGTGTTCTATGTATACGAGGTTGTGGAACTTGTCATTTATAAGTTAAGTGAGACTTTAAGCTTTAGTACTTGCTTTTCAAATAAGCTTTTAAAAAAAAATATTTTTCTCTGTCTGATGTATGTGTTGGGACAAGTATGTGTTTGATAGAGTTGATATTTTTTTTATCAGCTATATATATGCAATTTTTGAGAAGAATATCAAATATTTTCATGAGTTATATATGATGTGATGATGAGTTCCTTCTTTATTACTGTGATGTGGTTACTAGAGGCATACTTAGCTGCCGTAATATGTTTGGGGGCTTTGTACACACTGTTGTAGTACATATTTAGAGCATTTTACATGCTGCCATAGATTTGTCGGGTGATGGGTTGAGTGACAAGTTTTGCATGTGGATTGAATTGAGACATGTAGTGATCCTTTTTGAACATTTGTTTTAACTTAATGAGCTTATTATGAAGTATAATCTTGCATATATTATTTATGTATATCTGTTGTGCAGATATATTTTATAACTCTTGTTCCAGGGGTATTGAAGTAGCGTGTCGAGGATCTTACTGGGTTATATTTACATATATCTCACTCTTTACTTGCATGTCAGTACAAATAATATTGCAGAGGGTGAGACTTGTGGCCGACTAGTTCATTTTTGCGGACTTTGTTGCTGAGGTGAGCCTTCGCATTGTTCATGGAGGCTACTAGTTTAGCTCTATCTATTATAGTTTATGTTTTTCTTCTTTTTGGGGTTTGTATGCCTGACAGTTAAACTCATATCACTTTATTGGATGCTCTATGATCTTATTGTAGGATTTGAGCTATAAAATATTTTGTTAAGTGATTGTTTCTTTCCATAAATTTTCTATGTGATATTGGTTTAATAATTATTGCATTTTAATGGGCATCGATGAGTTTTGGAGTTGCACATATTATATGCTTAGTTCTTGGATAGTTTGGGTGAGCATGGATATTTGGTTCTCCCGACAAATGGTGTGGATAGGTGCTAGATACATCTAGAGGGTATTTTAGGATGTGACAAAGTTGGTATCAGAGCCTAGGCTTTAAGTCCCAGGTCATGGAGCAGTGTTTGGTGGAGTCTTGTTCATGGGTATGTTGGCGCCCACGTTTTATGACCTTGAAGCTATTAAACATTTAGGATGTATTCTCTTTTTCATTTCGTATTCGTGCATTGAGTTGAATAAAGTTTAACTTATAAATATTTTTCGTAAATGGCTAAGAGACATGGCTCTTCCTCTGCTAATCGATCTAATGCAACTGTTGGATGTGGTGGGGGACATGGTATTACCTTCAGTGGCAGTCAGGGTAGGTCTCATTCTACTAGGGCTCAGACTAAGGCATCTGCTGCTCCTTAATCAGGAGTTATGAATGAGGGACAGACCCGAGCTGTTTCCCTAGAGCAAGTGCAGGAACAAGTTGTTCGGGATGTCTAACAGATAGTGCCAACTGCCTACACCTACTGTCTCTATACTTACAGATGTTGTGATGAGGTTGTTGAATGCGTTAGAGGATTTGGTGCCTAATCAGGGTGGAACCCTAACTCCTCAGACTACTACACCAACACAGGAACAAGTTCAGTTGGATGTTTATACGACTTAGGCACCACATTTGGCCCCTCAACAAGTTGTTCATCCAGTTACAAATTCAGGGCAACCCAAAGATCTTAAGAATTTCATGGACCTTAAGCCACTAGAGTCTGATGCGACACCAACTTATATTGAACCTCAGAAGTTCATTAATCATTGTGAAAAGATACTTATTACATTGGGGTTGAAGGAGACTCGTGGTGTGGAATTTATCATTTTTATGTTCTCAGGATCTCCAGAGGCATGGTGGACTTCTATTTAGAGAGCTAGAGAAGCGGGGTCACCACCAATAACTTGGTTAGAGTTTTCACAATGTTTAAGGACATATTTATTCCATTGAGCAAACAAGATTATATGAGACGTCAATTCCATGATTTGCATCCGCGCAATATTACAGTTACAGAGTATGGGGCTAAGTTCACTGAATTGTCCACATATGTCCCATTTTTGATTGCAGATCCAAGGGAGAAAGTGAGAAGATTTTTTGATGGACTAGAGCACTGTTACTGTGGTCTTGTGATACGAGATGTGCGAAATGGTACATATTTAGATGTGGTTGACACTGCTCTTTGTTGTGAGTTCTATTAGGAGATGGAGAAAGCTGAACGAGAAAGAAAGAAGGCACGTAATGTAGGTGGATTTAGTGGTGCTCCATCTGGAGGCAAAAGTGGATTTCATCATGGGCAGTCCAGGTCTAGTCAATCAAATTCAGTGGTGCAATATTCTAAGAATGGTTATCTAGGTAGACAAGGCCAACAACAGATATAGAAGAAGGGTGATAATTCTTTTTGGTCCGGACAACATCTAAGGTGTTCTAATTATGGTAGGAATCACAGTGGTCGCTGCTATTGTATTGGTGCTCTTTGTTTTACTTGTGGTGAAAAAGGTCATATTGCTAAATTTTATCCTAAGGGAGAATCTGATACTAGTCAAGCTACTACATAGATGCAGAGAAATGTGGCAGATTCTTTGGCTCAGATTCAGCCAGCTAGGGCCGATTCATAGGGTGCACATGTTTCTTAGGAAGTAGGTGGACCACCGAGATTATTTTCTATGACCATACAAGATGTCGAGGGATTTAATGTTGTAGTCACAGGTATTATTACTGTCAATTCTCATGAGGTATATGCTCTTATTGATCTTGGTTTTACATATTCATATATATATCCCCGCCTTTTGCTATATCTTTAGAACGATGAGTTGAGACTTCGAATGTGCCATATATGGTTATGACTCCAATTAGGGAGACTTCATTAGTGGATAAAGTATATAGAGATTGTGTAATATCTGTGCAGGGAAAGGACATAATAGTTGCTTTACTAGAGTTGTTGCTATCTGACTTTGATGTAAGTAAGGGCATGGATTTATTAGCATCATGTTATGCTTTAGTTTATTGTTATGCTAAGCTGGTACATTTTAATTTCCCTAGAAAACCATCTTTAGTATGGAATAGTATGACTCCTCTGACACATAGAAAGATAATATCTTATGTAAAAGGCATGCTGAATGATTAATCATGGGTGCTTTGGTTTTATTTCTATTGTCCATGATACTCCAGGGGAGGATGTTACTATCGATATGTGTTTCCAGAAGACTTACCTGGGCTACCTCTGACGAGATAAATTGAGTTCAACATTTATTTAGTGCAAAGCACTCAACATATCTCTATTCCTCCGTATTGTATGTCTCAAGCTAAGTTGAGATAATTGTCCAAATCTAATAGCTACTTGATAAAGGGTTCATTAGGCCTAGCGTATCGCCTTGGGGTTCTCCAGTATTATTTGTGAAAAAAAAATGGCACGATGAAAATGTGTATCGACTACAGGTAGTTAAATAAGGCAATAATCAAGAATAAATATCCGTTGCCTCATATTGATGATCTATTCGATCAGTTATAGGGTGTTACTCATTTTGCCAAAATTGATTTGAGATCAGGTTATCATCAGCTGAGAATAAAAATCGAACATATCTCAAAGACAACCTTTCAAACTAGGTATGGACACTTTAAATTTTTTGGTGATGTCTTTTGGGTTGACTAATGCACCTGCAACATTAAGGACCTTATGAATAGGGTATTCAAGCCATACTTAGACCAGTTTGTGATTGTATTCATTGATGATATTCTGGTCTGTTCTTGAGATGAGGCTGAGCATCAACATCATTTGAGAGTTGTATTGCAGACACTTAGACAACAAAAGCTTTATGCTAAGTTCTCAAAATGAGAGTTTTGGTTGAGAATAGTTTCCTTTTTAGGACACGTGGTTTCACGAGATGGGATTCAAGTTGATCCAAGAAAGGTAGAAGTTGTTCGGGATTGGCCTCGACCTAATGCTCTTACAGAGATACGTAATTTCTTAGGGCTAGCTAGGTATTATAGACGGCTTGTGGAGGGTTTCTCAAAGATAGCTGCTCCATTGACATGTTTAACTCAAAAAGGTGTGATTTAAAGATAGCTACTTTATTGACACGTTTAACTCAAAAAGGTGTGATTTTTCAGTGGTCAGATGAATATGAAGAGAGTTTCCAGAAATTAAAGATTGCAGTGATCATAACTCCTATTTTGACCTTACCTACAGTAGAGGGTGGTTTCACCACTTATTGTGATACATCTATAGTCAGATTGGGTGGTGTCCTAATGCATAATAGTGTGGTGGTGGCATATGCTTCTCAATAGCTAAAGATTCATAATAAGAATTATCCGACACATGACTTAGAGTTACCTGCCATTATATTTGCTCTCAAGATATGGCATCACTATCTTTGTGGTGAGCCATGTGAAGTCTATACTGATCATAAGAGTTAGCAATACATATTTGAGTAAAAGGATCTGAATATGAGGCAACAATGATGGTTGGATCTATATAAAGATTATGATCTTACTATCTTATATCATCCTAGAAAGGCGAATATGGTGGCAGGTGCTTTGAGTAGAAAGTCTATGGCCAAATTAGCTTGGATTGCTGTTGAAAAATGACCTATGACTAGGGATATCTAGTCTTTAGCCAATCAGGGAGTTCGAGTTGATCATACAATTCTTGGCAAGTTTCTTATAGGTATGGTGGTGTAATTATCCTTAGTTGGAGAAGCCAAGGCTTGCCAATATGTTGTTCCCCAACTTGCTAGATTATGAGATCGAGTGCAGAGTGGAGGTGTAAAGTTGTTCTCAATTGATGCCGAGGGCATTTTGCATCAGTATGGTAGATTTGCATTCCCATAGTGGGTGAGGTAAAGCGGTTAATACTTGAAGAGGCTCATAACTCGCGATACTCCATCCATCCAGGTGCTTCAAAGATGTATCAAGACTTGCATGGTTTGTATTGGTGGAATGGTATGAAGGCTGATATTTTGAAGCATGTGAGTAGTTGTTTGAATTGACAACAAGTAAAATATGAACATAAAAACTTGGTGGAGTAATGCAAAACTTGATTATCTCAGAGTGGAAGTGAGAAGGATTACGATGGACTTTATTATCGGGCTGCCGAATACTTTCAAGAGGCACGAATCAATTTAGGTTATTATGGACAGACTCACAAAATCTGCCCATTTCATATTAGTTCAGGTTACTTATACCACAAAGTAGTTGGCAAACATTTACCTTCATGGAGTGCCTATTTCAATATATTAGATCGAGGTGCATAGTTCACTACTAAGTTTTGAAAGTCTTTTTAGAGATTGTTGGGATCACAAATTGAGTTGAGTACAACTTTTCATCCCCAAACTGACGGACAGTTCGAACAGGTTATTCAAATCTTGGAGGAAATGCATAGAGCTTGCGCGATTGATTTTGGTGGGCATTGGGACAACTAGCTGCTATTGGTATAATTTGCTTATAATAATAGCTACCAATCAAGTATATAGATGGCACCATATGAGGCTCTATATTATCGCAAGTGTCAATCACTAATTGGATGGTTTGAACCTAGCAAAGCATAATTACTAGGTCCAGATTTGGTTTAACAGACTTTAGAGAAAGTTGCGTGCTACGAGAATGACTTTGAACATCACAAAGTAGACAGAAATCTTATGTAGACAAGAAAGTTCATGACATTGAGTTCATGAAGGGCGAAAAGGTCTTTTTGAAAGTTTCTCCTATAAAGTGAGTTATTAGTTTTGGTCGAAAAGGTAAGCTGAGTCCTAGATATATAGGTCCTTATGAGATTTTAGATCGGATTGGATTGGTGGCATACCAACTTGCTTTACCTCCGAGATTATCCTCTGTACATCCTGTATTTCCCATGTCCATGCTTCGATAGTATGTTCATGATGATAGCCATAAGATTAATCTAGAAGATGTGGAGCTTGATGAGAATTTAACATATGAGAAAGGTCTGATATCTATTCTTGATAGGCAAGTGCGACAATTGAGGTCGAACAAGATAGTTTCAGTGAAAGTGTTATGGAGTAATCATCCAACCAAAGAGGCTCCTAGGGAGTCTAATGTGGATATGCGAGAGATATATCCTCACCTATTTGACACTTCAGGTATGGTTTTATACTCGTTCTGGGGCCATTTTCAAATCAGCCATGAGGAAGGCTCGAGTGCATTGTAGGCATAATTATACATTTAGAGGTCTTATTACTGAGTTATGTATCCATGCAGGTGTTCCCATGGAGGATCTTGACTATTGCCTATGCATTGAGGCCCCTCCCTATAATGTCACCAACACTAAGGGGACGGAGGATTCTATTGGCTCGGTGCTCACGACAACAGAGAGGAACCATCAGGATGAGCTGATTACATACATAGTCACTTTCAAATTTGGTTACATACATGAATACCAAGATACATGGTTTCTTGTTGCCAAATAAAGTTCACAAGTTGTACCATTTCATATGC
>JAABOM020000071.1:0-15460 GCA_011800125.2 Solanum clarkiae | reverse complement strand
TCGGAGTAGTCGTACTTGAGATAATCAGTGGAAGAAGGAATACAGGATTTTATCAGTCAGAAGAAGCCTTAAACTTGCTGGGCTATGTAAGTGAAGAAACTTCCCATGACTTGATTAATATATCTTCTTCTGATAGAAAATTAAAATTATCACAGGCATGGAAATTGTGGACAGAAAAAGCTGAGATACAATTAATAGATGCGTCATTACTTGAATCATGCAACAGAAGTGAAGCAATAAAGTTCATAAATGTCGCGCTCCTGTGTGTACAAGAAGATCCAAGTTATCGTCCTAATATGTCAGATGTCATTGTAATGCTGGTAGGGGAAGGTATTAACCTTCCAACACCTAATAGACCAGCTTTTGTAACAAGGACGCATGCTTCTGGCCCATCTTCTTCTTCCTCCAATAAGTACATCGTATCCAACAATCAGGTGACAATTACAGTTGAAGAAGGACGCTAGCAGGATTGGTGAAGCCATTTAATTGTCATGGAAATCGACAGTGTGACACTAGGACTTTAAGATGAGCCATATTGGTCCTAAAAGAGCGTAGTGATAATTCTGCATTGGTACTTGGTCAATGTCCTCTTCTTTATATAGCAAGGACAAAAGGTGGAAATGTTAGGAAAACTTTCAATTATTGGTACTCGAAACATTTTGCTTTAGAATGCAGTAGGCCTTAGCAATCAAGTACAAGAGTAAACTTTTTCTTATTAGCAATGTAATTTTTCTTTCTTATTAATGTTATTAGCCCAACCACCTCCCCCAAAAGAGAGAAAATTTCGTGCAAAATATGCAGGAAAAAACATTGAAGAAAGAAACAAAGAAAGGAGTTGCAACTAAATAACAAAACTGCAAAACAAAAGTCTGAAGTATTTATCAACAAAATGCACAAAAAAATGGTAGATACGGTTAATTCAGTATCGCATATGCTTTTTAACAAACCATGTTTGTTTAAAACCACTTTGTTGGAACTTTTATCACTAACTCAAGTCTCAAGTGTTTCTTTCCAGTTTGATTAGACAGCCATGCATGCCTTTTCTGAGAACTTGTCCAAAACGACACAACACTTAACCTATGTCATACGAACCTTTCACTTTTAATGTTGCACCCGTGTCGATGTGTATGTGTGCACAGTTTCCTACTCCTACCTATTGTGTGTTTGTTGAGGACAGACAACTTTGAAACTTCTCTATTTCAGAAAAAGAAAAGAGACATGGAAGTAAGTTTAACTAGGTCTCCTTTTCTACTGTCCTGTTTGCTCAGTACGTGCAACAGGTATAAATTAATTTTCTTTCTATTACATGCACTAAAATTTAAGCACTAAATGATTTTTGGATTAGTTCAGGAAATAGGATCTTAATTTAATTAAATACCGATGAAATGAGCATAAACAATACTCCCTTTGTCCATATTTACTTGTCTCCTATTGATTTGACACAAAAATTAAGAAATAGTAAATGGTAGGGTAATTTTAACAAATCACACTTTGAATATAATAAATACAATGTGAAAAATGTAATAGAGAAATGACAATAATTAATTATAATGGTAATTTAAGAACTAAGTGAAAGCTCCATCAATGAAGCATAAGATCGACTAGAACAGCTAGGAGAAGCATAGATGTAATGTGAGAATAAGAAGAGGAGGAAGAAGAGAGGAGAGTTTGAATCTAAACACTATACATTGATACTCTGATGGCTTTGTAATGAGGCTGTGTTAGAATGAGTGTTGTCAATCTAACCAGGGACCAGGTCCCTCGTTACAATAAATAAACTGGACAGAAGTAAAAATGTACAAAATTTTTACGTGAAAAACCTCTTGCTCAAGGGAGGAAAACATCACAACTTGCCTTCAGGATTTCAACGAAATTTCATTATGATCTAAGAGCGGAAATCATTACAACCTCTTGTAATTCTAAGGATTAACCTCCTCATCTCTTCCCCCTTACAATGATACCTGAAATTTCCACCTAAGCAACAACCCCTTGCTGCCCACTAAACTAATTTCTCCAAACTAGTTTAGACTTTTCTTCTTAGCTAACTCTAGCTAAGGACTCAGAATACAAGAAGAATTTGTTTTAACCAAAACACCACGTTCCTTTATAGAATAGGAATTGGTTCACGGATGAAAGAATGAAAAATTACACATTGAAAATTTATCCTCAGAACAACAAAGATAAGAGTAGAACAATGTAGTAAACAAGTTGTTCTTGAGGAATATTTCTTTTTTCTCACTAAGACTCTTTTTCACTCTATTTTTGGATGATTTTTCATTCTTCAAATGCTTCAATATATAGCCTTGTTGAAGCTCCCCCAACTTGTGTACCATACTATCCACCAACCATGTTTGAAGCTCCTTTTCTTGTGCACCCATGCTATCACTATGCTTTACGCCTTTCATTCCATTTGCCTTCTTTATTGTTAATTAAGAAGATAATGTAACATGTGTGAAGAATGGCTTTACATCTTTTCATTCCATTTCATTCATTATTCAAAGAGAGAGATGTTGTTGCATTTCTTTTCAGCTTAGAGTAAGAATTCTTTGCAAGAGTGGAATGATAAAGAAGATAAGGAATATTTAAACAAAAAGCTTACACAATTTTCCTATTCCCAAGAATAATATTCCTTTCTCCTTTTGAAGATATATTAAGATAATGTTCAATATATTATTTTAATATGCACTTGCACTAAGCATGCTGCTTGCCAGTTGTGAATATAATGATGTTGTTTGCTAGATGATAATTCCAATTAGGCAAGTTGTATTAATTCAGTTAAGGCTTTCGTTTCTGATGTAGGACCTGGTACCATATTTCATTCATTCTGAGGAATAAGTTTGTTAATTCATCAAAACTTCAACTTAACAATTTCCCCCCTTTTGATAATGACAAACTCATGATTTTGAAGAATTAAAAATTGTATCAGGTTCCCCCTATCAAAAAACATCCTTACACAGCAACACATAGTGCAATTTTTTCAACTGTCAATGTAATTCCCCCTTATTCATCTTTCACACAGCTAATATCAACATTTACCATCCTAGTATGCCAGCAAGCATAACATCCCAGTGGAAGACAACAACAACACCAAAACTGAATACAACAGTAGCACACTTAATAAGTACATGCAGCAACACCACACCAAATAACCAACCAATGGCACACATCTTAACCAAATGACCAAACTAGTAGCACACTTAATAAGTACATGCAAAATCTTTTTCCCGCTTTTGACATCATCTGCTCTCTTTTGTGCATGCTTCACAAATCTTCTTCTCTTCAAATTTTATTTTAGGCAACCCACGGATCAGGTCTCTAGACACAAGTTTGTTGAGCAAAAAAGTGCTAACATGACCAAGCCTTTTGTGACAAAGTTTTGAGTTTTCACTTTGAGCACTAAAGCATGTAAAATCACTTCCTTATATGGTACTCAAATCATCAACATACATGTTCTTGACTCTTCTTGCCATCAACACCACCTCTTGAGATGCTAAATCTCTAACTGTACAACTTTCAAAAAGAAATCGAACTTCATTTCCTTTATAAAAAATCTGAGATACACTCAAAAGGCTATACTTAAGTCTATTAACATAATAGACATTTTTAATTGAGTGTTCCAAAGATTTTCTTATTCTTCCAATTCCTAGGATATAACCTTTCTTCCCATTTTCAAAAGAGACACCTCCACCTTGAAGTACCTTAAGTGAGAGGAAGCTTTCAATATCTTCAAACATGTATTTAGAACACCCACTGTCCATATACTAACACTGGTTGAAGGTTCCTTCACATGCCTGCACAGGGATCATTTGAGACATTTAGGAATCCATTTGAGTCTGAGTTCCCAATAAGCTGTTAAAGGAGCAATAAGGGTCTTCTTGGTCCAGTGAGGTAATACTCTTTTCTTCTTAGTTGGTTTTGCCTTGGAATCAGGTTCGACATTTCTTTCCTGCTGGAAATACTTTGAGATGTTTCCTTTTACCTTTTGTAAGACTTGACAGTCCATCTTAAGATGACCATTTCTACCACAATGTGTACATAGTAAATTATCAGAAACAGTGACATATTTACTATGTGGATTATAAGGAGGTTCTATTTTCCCATATCCTAGACCCCTCTTACTCTCGTGACTTTGACTTGTTAGACTCTCCAAAATTTTTGAACATGAGGTTTGTTTAAGAGATTTTTCTAGTTCTTCCTTGACATGACTTAGATCTTTCTCTAACTGATTCTAAAGCCAAGTTCATCTTTAATTGAACTGTTTTTAATATGCTCTCAAGCTCAAAATGCAGACTATTAGCTTTATTTTTCTCTTTATCTGTTTTTACCCCTTTGTCTAACCTTCTTGACACTTCTAAATTTTCATATTCTAGAAGTGTCAATTTTCTCTCTATCTCAGACATTTGTACAACCAATACAACCTTTTCATTTTGAAGATTATCTAAATATTAATTAAGAGATCCTTCTCAGTTGTTAATTCATTTACTGAATCAATCACTACTTCAGCCAAACTTCTTAATTTTCTGGAGGAAAAGGCATTCAAGTTTTGCTTAAAGTCATCAAGGGTTACCTTTTCATCTTCTTCATCATCAGATTCAGCCATGAATGCAAACACTGAGTTGAACATATCTTCACTGTCTTTGAAAACCATTAAGGAAGCATCCTCTGAGTTTTCTGAATCTTCAAAGTCACTGGAAGTATCTCCCCATGCACCAAAAGTTTTCTTCATAATCTGGTTTGTTGCTGCCTCCTTCTAAGATTTGTTGATAGGGACCTGGTTCCTTCTTTCACCATTTTCTTTTGCATACTCCAATTTTTGTAATGGACACTGTCTTATAAAATGTCCAGGTTTGCCACATTTGTGACACAATTCAGTAGCAGCTCCTGGTTTGTTATTTTTCTGAAGCTTTCATGTTGTCTCACAATCTTCTTAAATCTCTTGGTCAGATAAGCCATATCTAACCCTTGATCATCCTCACCTTGAGAGGATTTTAAGACAAGAGCTTTATCCTTATTTCCTTCCTTTTGTCTGTTTAACTCATAGGTTTGAAGATTCCCTATGAGTACATCCATGGTGAGGGTTTTCTAGTCTTTTGCCTCAGTGATGGCATCCACCTTGCTTTCCGAAGATTTAGGAAGAATTCTCAATATCTTCTAGACCTGCTTACTCTGAATGATGGGTTTACCAAGACATCTTATCTCATTTGTTATAGATGAAAATCTTGTGTACATATCATGGATAAATTCTCCTTCTTTCATGGTAAAGTTTTCGTACTGAGAAGTCAACATGTCAACTTTTGATTCTTTTACTTGCTCAGTTCTTTCATGAGCATTTCTTAGACAATCCCATATTTCATTCGCTGATTCATAGGCTGAGATTCTATTATACTCCTAAGCACCAATTTCATATAAAAGAAACTTCTTGGCTTTGTAGTTTTTCTCAATTTTTCTCCTGCCAGCTGCATTATATTGTTGTCGAATTTTAGGAACTATTTTAGTGGTCTCCCTTTCCTTTATTTCATTGTTGGAATATGAGAACCATCTAACACAATATCTCATAGCTCACTGTCTTCAGCCATGAGAAAGTCATGCATTCGAGTTTTCCACCAATTATAGAATTGTCCATTGAATCTAGGTGGTCTTACGGAGGATTGTCCTTCTTCCAAGGTGAGTTGAGCAGCCATTCTGTTTTGCAGGAATCCTTCTAGGTATTAGCCAGTTAGAGAGCCCAGGCTCTGATAGCAATTGTTAGAATGAGTGTTACCAATCTGACCAGGGAACAGGTCACTTGTTACAGTAAACAATCTGGACAGAAGTAAAAATGTACAAGATTTTTACGTGGAAAACCCCTTGCTCAAGGGAGTAAAAAACCACGATCTGTCTTTAGGATTTCAATGAAATTTCATCATCATCTAAGAGCGAAAATCATTACAACCT
The DNA here is from genome assembly GCA_011800125.2 of Solanum clarkiae. NCBI lineage: Eukaryota > Viridiplantae > Streptophyta > Magnoliopsida > Solanales > Solanaceae > Solanum > Solanum clarkiae. The sequence continues at coordinate 9,526 of JAABOM020000071.1, read as the reverse complement.
CTTGTAATTCTAAGGATTAACCTCCTAATCCCTTCCCCCCTTGCAATGATACCTGAAATTTCCACCTAAGCAATAACCCTTTGCTGCCCACTAAACTAATTTCCCCAAACTAGTTTAGACTTTTCTTTTTAGCTAACTCTAGCTAAGGACCCAAAATACAAGAAGAATTTGTTTTAACCAAAACACCAAGTTTATTTATAGAGTAGGAATTGGTTAACAAATGAAAGAATGAAAAATCACACATTGAAGAAATATCCCCAGAACAACAAAGATAAGAGTAGAACAGTATAGTAAACAAGTTGTTCTTGAGGAAGATTTCTTTCTTCTCACTAAGACTCTTTTTCACTCTATTTTAGGATGATTTTTCATTCTTCAAATGCTTCAATATATAGCCTTGTTGAAGCTCTTTCAACTTGTGTATCATGCTGTACACAAACCATGTTTGAAGGTCCTCTTTGTGTGCACCCATGTTGTCACTATGCTTTACTCCTTTCATTCCATTTACCTTCTTCAGTGTTAATTAAGAAGATAATGTAACATGTGTGAACAATGACTTTACATCCTTTCATTCCATTTCATCATTATTAATAGAGAGAGAGGGGGGAGAGAGAGAGATATGTTGATGTATTTCTTTTCAGCTTAGAATAAGAATTCTTTGTAAGAGAGGAATGATAAAGAAGATATAAGGAATATTTAAACAAAAATCTTACACACTTTTTCTTTTCCCAAGAATAATTTTCCTTTCTCCTTTTTGAAGATATATCAAGATAATGTCCAATACATTATTTTAATATGCACTTGCACTAAGCATACTGCTTGCCAGTTGTGAATATGATGATGTTGTTTGCCTGATGATAATTTCACTAGTGTATTAATTCAGTTAAGGCTTTTGTTTCCGATATAGGACTGGTACCTTATTTCATTCATTCTGAGCAATACGTTTGTTGATTCATCAAAACTTCAACTTAACAGGTTGAGGTGTATTTATACACATTTCAAGTAACAAACTTGTAACAACTTGTAACTAACTCTTAACCATTCTAACTAACCAACTAATCCACACCACATAGCTTGATTAGTTGACTCTTTAGCTAACACTCACCTTCAAGCATATGGTTGGAATATGTTCTTCATTCCAAGTTTGTCAAGTAGCAAGTTGTGTTGAGCTTTTCCAAACCTTTTGTGAGCAGGTCAGCTAGCTGATCAATTGTGGTTATATGCTTTGTCTTTGGAACTCCTTTGTAGATTTTGTCCCTAACAAAATGACAATCAATGGCTATGTGCTTTGTCCTCCAAGAAAGATTGGATTGGTTGCAATTTGAATAGCAGTCGTGCTATCACATATCATACTTATGGGAAGATCCACATTGACACCTAGCTCTTTGTATAGACCTATAACCAGGTTATTTATGTTGCACAGGTGGCAATGCTTCTAAATTTTGCTTCTGCAGAAGTCCTGTCATGGTTTCTTGTTTCTTTGATTTCCAAGAAACTAGTGCTCCTCCAAACTTAACTAGATAACCTGTAACTGATCTTCTAGTTTCCAAACATGTTCCCCAATCTGAATCACAGTAAGCTGAGAGTTGTGTGGTTTGTTCTGCAGGCATGAATAGGCCTAGACTAGGAGGATCTTTTGTGTACCTAACCACTCTTAATACTGCCTCTATATATGATTGTTTGGAACAATGCATAAACTGACTCAGGGCTTGAACTGAGAATATAAGATCAGGCCTTCTCATGGTAAAGTATAGAAGCCTACCTACCAGTCTTTGATAAGTTATTGGATCTACCAGAACTTCATCACCTTCTGCATCTTTATTGTTGATTTGTTCATCATACTTAACTGATGTAAGCTTCTTGTTCTTTTCTAGTGGTGTACAGGCTGGCTTGGCTCCCCTAGTCCAGATTCAAAAATCTGTTCCAATGCATACTTCCTTCTTGACATGAGTATTCCCTTGCTAGATCTTAGAAACTCAATTCCCAAGAAGAATTTTACTTCTTCTAGATCCTTCATTTTGAACTTCTTCTAAATTTCCTGTCTAATGTTACATAAAAGTTGATGATTGTTGCCAGTTATTTGAATGTCATCTACATATACTAACACTGCCACAGTGTCATTACCAACTATATTAGTGAACAAAGAGTAGTCATGATGGCTTTGTGTGAATCCCATTTGTACCAGTGCCTCAGTCAGCTTCAAATTCCATTGCCTTGGTGCTTGTTTGAGCCCAGAAAAGGACTTGTGTAGTTTGCAGACCTTGTGACTCTCCCCCTGTTTGGCAAACCCACTAGGTATCTCCATATATACTTCTTCTAGTAGGTCACCATTCATGAATGCATTGTAAACATCCATCTGATATATAAACCACTTCTTTGAGGCTGCTAGTGCTATAATAGATCTAACAGTCACCATCTTTGTGTCACGCCCAAAGTTCTATTAAGGCGGACTAGCACCCATTGCCGATAAGGTTCAGGAGAACCAACCAGTATCTATGCACTTTCTATACATATTATAAGAGATTTCTATATTCAACATACCTTTAAGAAAGTAAACAGTAATAACAAGCTAAAAGGAAATGCATATGGATAGGCCGTTGGGGCCATGGTGTCTAAGGTACGAGACATGACGACACTTTAATTTGCTTAGTCTACAAAGCCTCCAGATAAGGAAAAGTATCTAATAAGGGTCGAGACAGGCCCCGCCTCGACTAACTATACAATATAAAATATAAGCTCTAGACACAAAGCCCCGAAGAAACCTGGAGCTTGGTAACAGCAGCTGGATATCCTGTACTCTTACTGGGGAGATTTACTAGCACCTGTACCCCAGTAAAGGATGTCAGTATGAGATAATGTTTTGAATATATAAGGCAGAAAATACTGTATATGAAATAACAACTCAACTGAAACTATGCATTGGTATAGGATAAGAGACCACCTTTAGTTATACTGTGGGATCATATATTTTATGTTCTTTTTATTACTTTACCTTTACTATATAATCTGTGCACAACATGTAATATAAATGATCAGCTAATTAGTGGTAAATTTATATTGGGATCGGCCCTGGCTAGGCTTTTGCTTTAACCCCTTGGGCTGCCCCCCGTGATAGGATCGACCCTGGCTAGGTGATTCGTCCACCCTTCGGGTTACCACCCATTAATAAGCAATATATTTTACCTTTAATTACCTTTGAGATGATTCTTTTGGTGGTCATAATATTGGAACTGTAGGGATGTATATGTAGCATGTGACATGTCGATAATCATACAAGACAATATGAAAATGAAAGGAGTATGTTACACAAGTAATTGAAATACGTATGAGATGAAACAACTTGTGATCTTTATTTAGCAACAAGAACCCATGTTACTTGGTATCCAAGTATGTATGCAGATCTGCAGGTGACTATGTACGGAAGCATATAAACATATGAAAGAGTGAAGACACAGTTAATAGTTATGTCGGAGTTGGTAAGTGTCTTTATGTGCCAAGGAAGAATCTAGATTTCATGCCAAGTAATACGAAATCAAGTAGCCTTACATACCTCGCTGTACGACCTTGATATTACCTCGAGATAACCTTTCCTTCCTCCAAATATTTATCTACAATATAGTAGGTGATAAAACTAGCATTAGTAGCCAATAGATACATCTTGGAAGCCCAATCTCATAAAAAAATAACATATGGGTAGCAAGCGGACAATTATAAATCCAAGCGTATTCTTTTAACCTTTCCACCCCTAATCGTATTTTCTAATACACATTCTCATATACATATCATGTGCAGCCTATTTTAGTACCAAAACAATCTTACAACATCCACAAAGCACAACACATATCAATTCTATACAACATACAAATAGGCGGCATAATGTTACATCCCTTCGCTACATTTTGACGTTGACAATTCCAAACCTGTTCTAACTTTACCCAAACCGTCCTCAACACATATATACATAAAAATATCCTTCAAAATAGTCTAAGAATAGTACCAAAGAAGTCATGAAGGACGTGATTAAATAGCCTTTCATCCATCAACCCATAAGTTCATACTAAGAACACAATTGTGATATCCTATAAGAACTCACTTTTGCGGATTGTAAAGTTAGTGCAACAACTTAGTTACATCTCTAAAAAACTATACCTTGTTAAAAACATAAGTTTTCCTTCATAATTCAGGCAAACAAAAAGAGAAAATCCTCTTAAATAATAAGTAAAGTTCACAATAATCCTTATGACACATGCTGTCAAAATTTCCAGCACAAACATACTAGCATATACTTCTTATTTGTCATGGGATAAATATAACAAATACATGGATATTTCCACTTGACTTAGCCTTCAAGATTTAGGTTTCCTACAAGAACCCTAGAGGGTTATATTGGTTGCCTTGTGAAGTGAAGTAAAGAGAGAAAAAGAGTCTTTAGGAAAGCTGAAAATTAGTTCTAAAGTAAAATGATTTAAGGGCTGTTTTTGTGCCCTTTTTAAAGAATCTCTTAGCCGACTTTCTTTTGAAATTTTGACCACATATTACCACATATTAATAACCTTGTGATGCAATAACTTGACCCTTATAATTGGGCCTATTTAGATTTCAAAGTTGATGGGTCTTGGCTGCCCATTTTCCAAATTTCTCTTCACTTGGTTTGGGCCTAAATAGTCAAGTGGATTGTGATGTACGTGGGACATTTTTATATTATTCTTGGGATGAAAATAAAGTCCATTTAAGATGCTAAAATATGAGCTAAAGTTACACTCTTAACATAGATTTTATTCACTATTGGACTTGGACAAATTCGACGTCGGGCCTCGTCTCCATTTAGCTAGCAAATTTTATCTAAGCAAGCAGGTGACTCACCTGTTAACTTCCTAAGTCCTACAAGCACCTCACTTATTCACCTCATTTAAGATCGTTATCTCCTCAATTTGACTTAAAACTTATTTATACTTGACCTTCTTCAGCGTTAGACATATATATCGCCCTCTAATTTGAGATTCAAGCACTTTTAAAAGATGGGCTCTAATTTGACCAAACAATATCATATTTCATTATCATAGTACTAGTATTGTAAGATGTGGGGTATTACACGTTGCAACAGGATTGAATGTTTCCCCATAATCCAGGCCTTCCAGCTGAAGCCCTTGGCTACAAGCCTAGCTTTGAATCTTTCCACCTGTCTAGAAGCTAAATACTTGATCTTATAGATCCATCTGGACCCAATAGGCTTCTTACTAGGGGGTAAGTCCACTATGCTCCATGTTTTGTTGCTTTCCAGTGCAGCAATTTCCAGTTGCATGGCTTTAACCCAAGCAGGATCAGTAGCAGCTTATTTGTATGATGTAGGTTCTAACAATGTTGAGTAAGCTTGCAAAGCCTGCTGACAAGATGGTGATAGATGAGAGTATGTGATGTGGTTGGCTAGTGGATATATGCATGCATTGCTTTTAAGTCTGGTTGCAAAGTGTTAGAGCCATAATAGAGGTCTACTTGACCTGTTGGACCTTCTAGGTGGTACATGTACAGCTGGTATAGGAGTAGATTCCTTAAGTATAGTTGGAGAAGACTCGGTAGGAGTTGAATGTGAGGAGGCTACAGGAGATGAATTGGGGTGTTCAGTAGGAGGACTAGGCAAAGTATTCGATGAGTTTTGTGAAGAAACAGAAACTGGTAGAACTGACTCAAGAACTGGAAAAATAGGGTTAGGTGATGCTTTCATTGTCTTAAAAGGAAAGATGTTTTCCTGAAACACCACACGCCTGCTAACTAGAAAGGAGCGACTGCGAATGTCATATAGTAAGTAACCCTTTTGAGCAGAAGAGTAGGCCATCAAGACAGCAAGACTGGCTCTTGAGGTGAACTTATCAGAAGGTTTAGGACTAGTAGCATAGCACAAACAGCCAAACACTATGAGATGGGACAAGGATGGGGGGTGCATATACAGTTTCTCATAAGGAATCATGAAGTTTAGTACATTGGATAGGAGCCTATTAAGTATGTACACAACTGTGCAGATACACTCACCCTAGTATTTGAGTGGTACAACTACTTGGAACCTAATAGACCTAGCTATTTCAAGAATGGTTCTGTGTTTCATCTCGTCTCAGCTACACCATTTTGCTGAGGTGTATAGACACATATGCTTTGGTGCACAATACCAAGATCACATAGTAAGTTTTTGAATGCATGATTAAAAATATTCACAACCATTATCGGTTCTCAATGTTTTGACACTAGTAGAGAATACATTTTTTACTTGAAGTAGGAACTGCTTCGTTACTACTATAGTATCTGCCTTAGAACCTATGAGAAACACCCAAGTGTACCTACTGAAGTCATAAACAATGGTTACAAAAAACCTCTTTCAATTATGTGTAGTTACTTTGTAAGGTCCCCAAATATCACAATGTAAAAGTTCAAAGACTCTTTCCGATGTATGAGAACTCACTGGTAATGGAAGCTTAGTGCTTTTGGCTAATTGACAAACAGTGTAGTGAGAATGATCTTTAGTATTTAGATTGCTAAGACAGTCATGTCTCTTTATTATATCTATAGGAGCATGACCTAACCTCTAATGCCGCACATTTACAGACTCAGAATTAGAAACAACATTTGTATACTGACTTTGACCTTGACTTCTTCTATTGCTGACCAGTTAAGTTGGAGCTTGAGTTGGTCCTTATCTTAGTATGTAGAGGCCAAGTTCTTCCTTATCAATCCCCTTGACCTGACCAGTGTAGAGATCCTGAAAAACATAGAAGTCAGGAAAGAAACCAACCGTGCAGTGTAACTCCTTTGTGATATGTGATACAGACATTAAGTTGCACTTAAATTCAGGAGTTATAGGACATTAGATATAGTATGACTTGCAAGAGCAGTAGTATTCCCTATATGAGATATTGTGACTGATTTGCCATTAGGTAAATGGATCTTATTTCTTGTATTATTAGCTACTTCCTTAGCTTTGTCTAATTTTTCCAGTTTAGAAGTGATATGATAAGTAGGTCATGTGGCTACTATCAACTCCTGACCTTGATACTTACTCAGACAAGCTCTAAGAGAACTACCTGCATCAGCTACAGCTACTTGTGCTGAAGTTGCTCCTCCATATCACCACCAGTCATAGACAACAACTGTAGGATTTGTTGAAATTGTTATTGAGTGAACAAAGCAGTAAGGTGTGATCCAGTATTGGTATTGACCTTTTGATCCTGTCCTGAGCTTTGTGATAGTTCAGCTTGATTTCCATATGCTCTTGAGTGTTGAGACTTTCTTTTAGACTTGAAATCAGCAGGATAACCCACAATTTTGTAACACTGATCCTGGAGTGACCACTACAGCCACAATGTTCACATTGTAGGAAACCTTTCTTGGTTTTGTAACTCCCTCCAATAGTTCCTGTGTTTCCATTGTATCTTTCACTAGAGTCACCTCCTGAATAGGAATTAGTAGGAACACTTTTGGATGAACTGGTTGCATTGTTGTAATGTGAGCTTTTTTGGCTATACATTGTTGTACCTTCCATTAGGCAGGTGTTATATGAGGTTCCATTCACCAGGTTTCTTTGACTCTCTTGATCCACCAGTAGAGCATATGCCTTGTTTAGTGTAGGAATAGGACTCATCATCAAAATTTGGCTTCTAGGTTTGAGAGTAAGACTCATTAAGTCCCGTTAGGAATTGTAACGACCTCTGATATTCACTATGCTGACTGAATTTCTTAGACTCAGGGCATGCACATCCAGGACAAGTCATAATGGTACATACTCATCCAGAGATCTCTCATTTTGGAGAAGTAATCTGCAACATGCATTGTGCCTTGTGATAAAGTGTAAATTTCTCTATGTAAATGAAACACTCTAGATCTATTTTATCAAATCTCTCATTTAGATCCAGCTATACTTTTGTCACGACCCAAAAAATTGGCGTGATGGCACTTGCTCAATCCCACCAGAGCAAGTCAGCCTTAACTCAAAGGGATAATAAACATATCGCGCGAAAGTAATTTACTAGAGTAGATAACTAAAGCTTAGAATTTTCGTAAACTTAAATACCACCCAAGGATTGGTTGTCATGCGAACAAGCCACTAATAATACAGAAAATCAAAGAAATACAAGTCCAAATTGTCCTTCTTCTCGAATAGAACAAGTATAGAAGAAATAGAAACAAGAGAGTCAGCCAGATGTCAACAGCTACCTCTCTAGGTCTCCTGGGAAGCTTCGGAGGATCAAGAAAAATACTATTCACTGTTTGGGCTCGCAACCTACATAAGTGTAGAAGCAAGGGATGAGTACCAAGTACCATGCGGTACCCAGCAAGTCAACTAACAAAACAAAGGAAGTCTAATAGAATACACAATCTCATTTCGTTCCAATCGATCTCCATGACTATAACCTCCACAGAAAGTTATTCCAATTCATCAATACATAATAGATAATAAAGATGACATTTTACCAAATAACAATTCCAAAGCACAAGCTAAAAATGATAGCACAATCAATCACAAGAATAACATCATGCTATGCAATAATATGCAAGGGTGAAATGCAATGCTTATGCAATAATCGCCGGCAAAGACTTCGATATTATAACATCACTGAAAAATATCTCAACATCACATTATCGCCAGCAAAAACCTCGGCATCACAATATCATTATAAATTCGCCAGTAAAGACTTCGGTATCATAATATCATCATAAAGTTTTCAACATTATAATTTCGCCGGCAAAGACTTCAGCATCACAATATCATCATAAATTCACCGGCAAAGACCTCAGCATTACAATATCTCGACCGGTAAAGACTTCGGTCCCAATATTTTTCATCTCAATCATATCAATATCCAAAATCAATGTAACTATGCGTGTCATGAAATGAATGAACATGATATGAATTCCACAGACAAATCCACTCATTATCTCCAACCACAACAATATATATATATATATATATATCGGAAATATGGAGTTCTCATCACTTAATCACATTTATCAATTCAAATATCATAATAACACGCCAACTCACATCTATATTTTCAATTATCTCATTTTTTATAATATTAAAATATTTCACATATCACACGTAGGAGAAAGAAAAATTTGAGAATTCTACGAGAATACAAAATTTTGAAAGTCCACTTATCTTAGCCAAATCACGATCAATCTAACACTTTGGCCTTTCCTTTTTTAATGGAATCCGTAGCACCATGATATAGTCAAATAAATTATTACCATAAGATTACCAAACTAAAAATACCCAAAATTCTATAGTCAAGTTCTCAAATTTTAAGTCTAGCATTAGGTCTTTATTCCACCAAATAATATAATTTTAACGATATTAATATAATACAACATACTTATTATTTAATTACATATATCTCAATATATCATCATTTAAATTATAATTAAAATTACAAAATGATATCATCCAAAGTGTTTCCACTGCTTACAAAATTAGTGGTGGTAACCACGAATAAAGCTTAATCAACCTCACTCTTTTGATCTGGACAATTCACATAATACATAT
>JAABOM020000070.1:0-10394 GCA_011800125.2 Solanum clarkiae | reverse complement strand
TAATACTATATATACATGCATGGAATAATATCATATACCTAATATAATTATTTATCAAGGTATATTGTTATATATACATGATATAATATTATATACACATGGTATAATTATTATTTTAAAATAAATTATGCATATTTTGATTTAACTGTTTGTGGCTTTTTTAATAAAAAATATTTTTCAATTGAAAAAATAACAATTGTATTTTTCATAGTATAAATATATTTTTATGACAGTATCATATATAGGTATGTATGTATGTATGAACATTTAAAATAAGAGAATGAAATGAAGGAATATTATAATTCACATGTACAAAAGAAATAGGGAAACGTTATAAAAGTAGAGGAGGAAAAACGATTTTAAAAGATAAATTTCTATCCATATAAATAGAACAACTTGAATAATGTGATCTAGCTAAATTTTAGGAATTTTATTTGAAAGTTGCTTTATGTATAAATATTTATTTGCTTGAAATAATAATCGATTAGTACTGCTATTATTATATAAATATTTTTTAAATTCAGGCTAATTATGTTCTTTGGTTGTTTCTTTTATATTATATGAAATTTCTGCTATTAAAATTATATGAACTGATTATTTGGCCATACCGCTTCTTTTTCTTAATTCACTTTCGTCATTAATGAGTTTTTCCCTTTCCTTCTTCTTTTGCTTCTTTCTTTTTTCTTTTGTTGTTCTTTTTTTTTTTTTAAAAAAAAAAAATCTTCCTTCCTTTTTCTTGTTTCATAATCAATAAATCATCAAAGTTTCAAAAACTTTGACGTATCACAATCATTTCAAGCAAATTATATATCAAAAGAACTCGAAATATCTAGACGATTTCAATCTAGAACATGAAACTATTTAAAGGAGATCTAAAATATCAAAATATCGAAAAAAAGAAATTTTATCTTAATTTTTCAAATATTTTAAATTACTAATTTTTGTGTAATTTCTAAATAGTAAAAAAAAATTGAAGATTGTATATCAAATTTATTTGACCCTCGTGTTTCAAATAGAAGTAAAACAAATTGAAAACTTCCAGTATTGTTGTGTTCCACTTCAACATTTGGAGGACACCTTATGGATTTCAAGTCTAGAAGTGGGGGTATTGCTACACTTGTCTCTCCTCACCCCTCCTAGGAGATCTATCAGGATTATACCTATTGAATGTTAACCTTGCTGGCCATGGGAGAGCATTTGGAGAAGAGAAGAAAAGACAAAGAAGAATCAGTGCTCTGAAAATGATTAACCTACTTACAATCTCATTACAAGTTGGCTTCTATTTATACAATTTCTAACTATTTCATCTAACTAACTATAACAGCTTCTAACTACTCACTAATTCAATTGATTATATAATATTTTATCTAAACACTCCCCCTCAAGCAGTGGCGTACGCATGATTTTTTTTAAATGATGTCACCATTTAAAAGACAAAAATAACTTAAAAAGAAAATTAATGAAGTTTTTGCTTTAGGCCTCCAAAAATTTGAAATCGAGAACTTTAGCGGAAAAAAACACATGAAAATACATGACCTCTAAACCTTGATTGATAACTTCATCTTCAAACAAATAACAATAGAAGCAAAAAATTGTGTTCTCTGTTATATTATATTTCAACCAATCATACTCATTAAACTATTCATAATTAAAGTGACAAAAATTACTATATATAAATCTTTTGGGAACTTATGGTTTCGAGGTTGAAAGGAACCGACTTTCTTGTTACATCATGATCATTTGAATGATATTTATTAATAGATAATCTTTCCCTATGATCATCTGGTAAGGAATTTAGATCAATTCCTTCATTTAATCAATATTTTTAAAATTCGTTAGCTCGCTCTTCCAAGTTACTTGAAGCTGAAGATTAGGTTGTTAAACATGACTTTCTATTTTTATAATAATATCACTCCATTAAATTTATATTAAAGTCATATAATTTTGAGAATTAGTAATTTAGAATCAAGGTCATATAATCTTAACAATTAGTAATTTAGGATCAAATAATAAATTATTGCAGATAATATGATAAATCTTTGTAGTCAATTGGTGATATGCAAATCCATAAGTAATATAAACATATATATAAAATAAAAAGAATTAAGCAAAAATAAAAAGAATAAAATTATTATTTTGAGAAAATAAAAATAAAAACTCTAAGAATTAATATAATAAAAAAAGAATAAAACAAAAATACTAACATAATATAGAGATTAGAGAAGCCGAATGACGACGATTGACGAATAAGAACTAAATATTATTTGAAGAAACTCATAAATCACAAATATATAAATATAAGGAGTCAATAATGTTTTTATTTTTATCGAAATAAAACTCTAATTCTAATTGATAAATGACTCAAAGATTTTAAGTTTTATTTTAATTTTATTTCTAAAATAGAAGTTTTAGTTTAATTTTATTTTTAAAAGCAAAAGGGAGCAGGTTAGTTTTGAAGGGAAAAAAAGGGGGTTGTAGATGAGATTCGAACCTAGGGCATTCAACAAGCCAGAAGATGCCTTTCTGACACCCCAGAAATTTTGGATGTGAAGCAGGTCCTCAAACCTGGTTCTACGAGAGAGTTTACGAGCCCTAGTCTGGAATACGACTCATGGATCAGGTCGTAAAAGGAGTTCCAGAGTTGAAATTTTTTTGTTAAATATAGAAGAGATTTTACGAGAGAGAACATGGCCTGTAAAATGCTCCACGAGTCATCTGTCAAATCATAGAACAAGATCCAAAAATCTATAATTTTGGTCTAGATTCTACGAGAGAGAACACGACTCATAACATGTTCACGAGTCGTCTGAAAGGTCATAGAATGAGATTCAAAAATTGAAAATTTTGATCTATCTTCTATGAGAGAGGGTCACCACCCGTAACTTGTTTTACGGGCCGTAAAAGGGTTTCGTGGTCCACTTCGATAGTTTTTCTTGAGGAGTAATTTTATCTTTTTTCATCCTTTTTAATTAAAATCTATGATGTTTTAGACTTGTTTTAGACACCTTATCAGTACCCTAAGGATATTTCTCTTCAAAATCACTTAGAAATTCTAGAAAACATCCAGGAAGGGGAGAAAGCTAGGGTTCCAAGTACGTGAGTAGAGATTCTCCATGAGTTGATTATTCTCCAAAATTTCTAGGTATGTAAGACTTACTAAATTGTGGAACTACATTCGTTTACATGCCCTTTCACCTATTTGAGTCGAAATTAAAAACAAGAGTGGAGTTTTGAAATCCCTATCATCTAATTTTTGAGTTTCAACATTTATTATGAGTTCTTATGATAATATATGAGATAATTATCATGTTGCATGACTAATGATATGAGATTAACATAAATATTTTATACTTGGTATCATGAATCCTAAATTGAATGATCTTTATAAAACATATGTATGGATTGAGTTAAGGTTTGAAATTGATTTTTGATTGTATGAGTAGAGTAACTTAAGCAGTGGTCAAGCATGAGAAAGATGTTGCATTTAATCACATATGCAATTACGTATCCATTTGAGTCTGATTGTCTTCCTTGATTGACTGAGTTGATGAGAAACAAAGATGAGTTGAGATGAGAAAACCTAATGAGGTTGAGATTTGAGTTGATTGACCGAGTATTGAGGATTGAGTTGATTGATGAGTTGAATATGTTTTAGTCTTGGGACGAGTATCAAGCACCGAGCTGGGAGCAAGTAAATATCTACTCTAGCCCATAAAACTACGTTGCCAATATAGGATAGTCGTACAACATATTCTGGTGACTCTTGTCTCAGATGATGGACATTCACTGTGGATCCATGAGAGAGTTGATCATCCTTTACCATGGCAAGTTTAGGATGGGCATGGCAACGACGTCGCCTTCGTTGCGCATCACCAAATTAAAGGTGATGCAATTAGATGTCAGTTAAGAGAAACTCCTAAGCAGACACTGATTGAGCATGATATTTTATACTGAGCTTATTTCTACTGGGTCTATTTAAAGACCATGATTTACTTTCAATATGCATATATTGAGTTGAGTATGAGTTGTTTGAGTCGAGGTAAGTGAGTTGAGCTTTACTTTTCTGAGCCATTTTACATACCAGTATATTTCATGTATTAACATCCATTTGGACCTATATCATTTCATGATCCAGATAAAAGTGATTGAGGACTTAAGCCCGTGCATCGTTGGGGTCTAGATTGGTGTATTCCAAAGTTGATGAGCCCTCCTTGCTTTTCGGAGGAGCCCTTTTATTTCCTGTTTTGACTTATTACTTTCTTTCCTTGATTTGAGATATCCATGGCATGTCATAGTACCATCTAGATTGTTGATTAGAGGCTTCATAGACATTGAGCAGAGGATTTGTTGAGTATTATTTCTTTCCAAATTTATTCATTGGAAATCATGTTTTAAAGAGTTATATTTATCCATATGATGTCTTTTTACTTAAGTATTTCTTTCGCTGTTGAGTTGGTGGCATGATGAGGCCAGGTGATTCTATTGGGGAATCACCAATAGTTCTACAAGTGTCGGCCACACCTAGGGTACCCTCCGGAGTTTTGAAAAACTTGGTATCAGAGCACAGAGCTTAACAGTCCTAGGGAGTCTATGAAGTCGTATCTAGTAGAGTATTATTTATGAGTGTGTTGTGCACTACACTTTAATAAGCAAGAGGCTATAGGACATTAGGAAGGGTTACACTTCCTTCATATTCTGACTCGTGTTATAGAGTTAAACTCTATAAAAGCTGTCTTTTAATCTGTATGTTACGCGTTTACAGAATTACGACCATGCCTCCAAGAAGAGCTGTTAGAGGAAGAGGGCATCTGGCTAGGTAAGATGTTAACCAATCTGAGATCCAGAATCATGATAAGCCCATAGACCCATCCACCCCTGAGAAGCCACCATTGGATGACATCTCGAATGCTAAGTTCCACCATGCCATCCAGACCTTGGCCTAAGCTGTGATAACACCTGCTGATAGACAAGGAGCGGGTAGACAGGATGAACGGACACATCCAGAGTTCAAGAGTTCTTGAGGATAAACCCACCCAAGTTCACAAGATCTACGCCCACTGAGGATCTTGAGAACTACATTAATGAGCTACAAAAATTGTTCTAGGTGATGCACGTGACCGAAGTTGATAGGGTTGAGTTGGCTACCTACCAGCTCAAGGGTGTTTCCAGGCTGTGGTATGACTATTGGAAGAAGAACCGAGGAGAGGGTGCCAATTTTGACTTGGTCAATGTTTGAGAAAGCTTTCTTGGGGTGCCTCTTTCTGAGAGAGTTGAGGGAGGCCAAAGAAACAGAGTTCTTGAATTTGAAATAGAGCTCTATGATAGTGAAGGAATATGGTCTTAGGTTCGTATAACTGTCTCACTATACTCCTGAGATGGTTGCAGACATAAGAAGTAGGATAGGTCTGTATATTGATAGGTTGAACAAATGGCCGAAGAAAGATGAGAGAGGAGCTATACTTGTGAACAACATGGACATACGTAGATTGATGATCTATGTGCAGTAGGCTAGTGAGAAAAGGCAACAAGATAGGAAGGATATTAGAAATAAGAGGGCCAAAACCTCCAGCCTTGAGGTTGGGAAAAGAGGAAATGGAAAGTGTGGCAAGTTTCAGTCCATACCAGCACCTTCATAAGCACCTTCATATGCCAGTGAACCACCCCCAAGCCATAGGTATCATCAAAAGTCCCAAGATCATCCAAACTTTAGAGCACAAAGTTCACAGTATCAGGCTAGAAAAGGAAGCCACCTTGTGGGAATGTGGTAGGATGCATCTGGGAGAGTGCGGAGATGGAGGGAACGCTTGCTACAAGTGTAGCTAGCCAAGCCATTTTCAAAGGGAGTGTTCGATGTGGGATAATAAGGCCAATCCTCTACCACAACACCACCAACGAGAGGTAATTAGAGAGGTGCTGCACCAGGGATAGGTGGTGGATAAACCTTCTATATGCGATGGGTAACCAACAGGACCAAGAGGTTACCAGATCTTGTGATGAGTATACTTCGAGTCTTTACCTTTCATTGTTATGCTTTACTTGATCTGAGTGCAACTTGTTCCTTTGTGATGCCATATGTGGATAACAGATTTGAGATCCTTCATGAATGCTTGCTTAAGCCATTTTTCTATTTCTGCTCCTATTGGTGAGTCCATTCGAGTCGAGAGAATCTATAGAGATCAATTAAAAAATCATGATATTTTGGACTTGATTTAGACCCCTTATCAGTAACCTAAGGATATTTCTCCTCAAAATCACTTAGAAATTCTAGAAAGCATTGAGGAAGGGGAGAAAGCTAGGGTTCTAAGCACGTGAGTGGAGATTCTCTAAGAGTTGATTATTCTTCAAAATTTCCAGGTATGTAAGACTTACTAAAGTGTAGAACTATGTTCATTCACACGTCGTTTCACCTATTTGAGTCGAAATTAAGAATAAGAGTTGAGTTGTGAAATCCCTATCATCTAATTTTTGAGTTTCAATATTTAGTATGAGTTCTTATGATAATATATGAGACAATTATCATGATGCATGACTACTGATATGAGATTGACATAAATATTTTATACTTGATATTATGAATCCTAAATTGAATGATTTTTATAAAACCTATATATAGATTGAGTTAAGGTTTGAATTTGATTTTTGATTTTATGAGTAGACCAACTTGAGCAATGGTCTAGCATGAGAAGGATGTTGCATTTAATCATATATACAATTACGTGTCTTGCTTGTATTACATGATGAGTCTAATTGAGTGAGTTTGAATGACTGTTTGAGTCTGATTGTCTTCCTTGATTGACCGAGTTGATGAGAAACAAAAATGAGTTGAGATAAGATAACCTAATGAGGTTGAGATTTGAGTTGATTGACTGAGCATTGAGGATTGAGTTGATTGATGAGTTGAGCATGTTTTAGTATTGGGAGAAATATCAAGCACCGAGTAGGGAGCGAGTAAATATCTACTCTAACCCACAGAACTACGTTGTCAGGGTAGGATAGTCGTATAACATGTTCTGGCAACTCTTATCCCAAATGATGGACATTTAATATGGATCCATGAGAGAGTTGATCGTCTTTTGTGTGATAAGTTTAGGACGAGCGTGACAATGATTCTCTTTCATTCTGCATCACCAAACTAAAAGTGATGGGATTGAATGTCGGTTAAGAGAAACTCCTAAGCAAACACTAATTGAGCATGATATTTTAAATTGAGTTTATTTCTATTGAGTCTATTTTAAAAACATGATTTACATTAAACTTGCATATATTGAGTTAAGCATGAGTTGTTTGAGTCGAGGTGAGTGAGTTGAGCTTTACTTCTTGAGCCATTTTACATAGTAGTATATTTCATGTACTGACGTTCATTTGGACCTGCATCATTTCATGATGCAGATATATTTGATAGAGGACTTCAACTCGCGTATCGTTGAGGTTTAGATCGATGCATTACAGAGTTGGTGAGCCCTCCTTGCTTTCCTGAGGAGTCGTTTTATTTTTTGTTCTGACTTAGTACTTTCTTTCCTTGATTTAAGGTATCCATAGTCTGTCATGGTACCATCTAGATTATTGATTAGAGGTTTCATAGATATTGAACAGAGGATTTGTTGAGTATTATTCTTTCCAAATTTATTCATTGGAAATCATGTTTTAAAGAGTTACATCTATCCGTATGATGTCCTTTTACTTGAGTATTTCTTCCATTGTTGAGTTGGTGTGACGATGAATCCAGGTGGTTCTCTTGGAGAATCATCAATGGTTCTGCAAGTGTCAGTCACGCCAAAGGTACCCTCCTGGGGCATGACAGACTCAACCACACGAGTTGTGAGCACTTCAATGTAAATAGTGTCCTTTTAATTCTTTTATAGGAAGATTTTAAATCTTTAATATATATATATATATATATATATATGTATATCAAGCATACCCAAGTGACACCCCTTCACTCAACATAGATCCGCTCCTGCCCTTAAGTGGGGTGGTGGAATATATCAAGCATACCCAACTTGCACAACATGTCATTGCTTACTTGTTTCCCTAATCCTTTTTACACACACTATTAGAAAAGTTCTATTTACCTAGGAATTTTACATGGGAATTATTTTTGTAGGTGACTCCTACGAATTTTCATGCAAACATTTAAAAATCATGAATGTTAGAATATTTAATTGCGAAATTTTAATTTGCAGATAACACTGCAGGTACTTTTGGTAGAATTGAGCGAAAAAATATTAACTATGAAATTACCTGGGAAACAATTTTGCAAATATTATTTCTGCATGTAATTCCTTTGGTATAAGAAAAAGAAATTGAAAAAAAATCCTTTGACTAGTCGAAGAAAATTTGGGAGGAAATATGATATAGGAATGTTCTTGGGAATATGTATTTGAGAATTTACCTTGGGATATATGTACATGGGGATTTAATCGAGACTTTTTTAGCTGCGGATATATATGGGGATAGTTTTCTGGGGATTTACCTATCGATTTTGACATATGGGGATTTACTTGGGAATAGTATATTTGTGAATTTATGTGGGGATAGTTTATTGGGGATTTTCCTATTGATTTAGATACATGAAAGTTTACTTGGGGTTAGTGTAGCATCAGATTTACGTGGGGATATACACTTGGAGATTTTTCTAGTGATTTAGATACATAGAAATTTACTTGGGGTTAGTATAGCAGAGAATTTATGTAGGGATATATATCTTGGGATTTTTCTACTGATTTAAATTAACAAAAAATTACTCTGGATATAGCGGCGAATTATGAGGAGATGACTTCCTAGGAATATAGGTACCTATGGAGTTACCAAATAATATTGAAGTTGCGGAGATATGTAGGAATTCGCCCTATGTAAAATTAAGATGAAATTCTATTTTTATAGATTTACTTGGAAAAGATCAGTGAAAATTTATTTAGTTTTTTTTTTTTAATTAAGAAATTGTCAGAAATAGAATCACAGACCTTCTTGGCCAGAATTCGATTAGTCACAATAGAAATACCAAGATAATATTGGAATGTCCAAAAATTATACGGAAGCACATTTTACACCTAAAATCACCTCCTGGAATCAATGAAACCATAAAAAATTTAATGCGAGCATTTGAACTCAAAATGTTGACCAAACAGTCAAACGATCTTAGTCAAATTTCAATTTCGGACCTCAAATCCGTATAACAACTCCAAATCTAATTTTTGTAACACTCTTAGACCAATTTTCACAGTTGGGAGCGCGCAGATGAAATCATCAAAATTTCATTCTGAAATTCGAATCTCCAAATGACCCCAAAGCTCAAATTTAAACAACTTATAAGTCTTTAAAATTCAACTTTTCATCAGCAAAAGCTCAACTTTTATAGAATTTTCAAAAATCAACTTTCAAAACTAACCAATTAGAATTCATGACAGCTATCAAGAGGGGTATAAAATTGTTCAGTTTAATAAATCAAGAGAATTTATCGTCTTCTTTCAATATCACCTTGTAATAAGTATTTAAATAAATTAGTCGTCTAACTTAAATTTTAAAGTATAAATATAATGAGTATAATGTAGTAAGATAAATTCATAAAATATTTTTTTAAAAAGACATCGAGTTAATACAAGACAAGTAAAAAAGAATGAAGAAAATATTTATTTATTTTTAGACTTTTTCCCAAGATTACAAATTTTTTATTCTTTATTGAGAATTATTTTTTAGAAAAGATATTCTTTTTTCCTAGTCTTAATTTTTTTTTAGAAAGATAGGAACCAAACAGAGAATTGTTCACCAAATTGAAAAAGTTGCATAAAAGGAAACAAAAAGACAGATTTTAAGGAGGAAAAAGAAAAGTCACTCAAAATATAAACTAAAAAGATGCGGTCAATTTTTTTCCCAATCAAATTAGGACTAGTTGATTTTATATAAAAATTGTTTCCCTCCTTCTGGATTCAGTAGCGCCAAAGTAAGAACTTGTTTCACAAATTACAAACACAAGATTTCAAGGCATCAAGGCATCAACAAGCAAAAGTAAGTTTTTTTTTTTTATAATTTTGAATTAGCTATTTGAGCCATGAATCTTTGGGTGCATTGCATAATCTATGTTTTCTCTGATTTGCATCAGTGATAATTTTATTTTATGTGAACTTTAAAATTTATTTTGGTTCATCTCGAATACGTGAATTTCAGAATTAAATCCTTACTTCTTAATCATTCATGAAAATCTTTCTCTTTCATTTTTCTATTTGAAAAACATATTCCGCTTCATTACTTTAATTTGTACAAATAATTTTTTAATCTTTGATTCTCTGCAATCATGTTTTTAGGGATTCAGAGAAGGTTGGATAGATGTTCTTAGCCAATAGCTATACTAGAGTTGAATGCACTACAGTAGAATATATATATTTCTTTTCTTTTTG
>JAABOM020000069.1:51986-59486 GCA_011800125.2 Solanum clarkiae | reverse complement strand
GGAGAAAATGTCGAGTTATGCAAAGTATATAGAGGATTTGGTTACCAAAAGGCGCACAGTGACTCAGGAGCTTTCTTAAGAGTTTCAACATTGTAGTGCTATCACTATTAAATCCTTGGTTCAAAAGCGCGAAGACCTAGGTGCTTTCACTATACCTTGCACTATAGGAGATGTGGAGTTCGCAAGGGCACTATGTTATTTGGGTGCTAGTATCAATTTAATGCCTCTTGCGGTTTATAGGAATCTTGGTTTGGGTGCCTCTATCCCTACTAACATGCGGCTGATGATGGCGGATAGAACGGTGAAGAAGCCTTTGGGGATACTCTATGATGTGTTGGTAAAGGTTGAAAAATTCATATTCCCTGCAGAGTTTGTGATTCTAGATTATGAGGTGATTTTAATGTTCCAATCATCTTGGGAAGACCATTCCTAGCTACCAGATGATCTCTAGTGGATATGGAGGTCGATCAACTAAATCTTAGAGTGCATGATGAAGATGTGGTCTTTAATATCCATCAGTCTATAAAGAATCTTGATGAGTTGAAAAGTGAGGTTTGGGCAATCGGTGAAGTCAAAGTGGACAATTCCAATTCTTCTAAGTGCGACAATAAATCAGGTGCTACTTGGGAGGCAACCCAATGATTTGTGATTTGTTAGCATAGTGTTAAGTTTATCTTCAATTTTTAGATTCTTAGGTAGTTGTTTCATTGTGTTTTAGTTGCTATTTTTAACATTGGGTTTGTTGCATATAAGGTACAAGTAAACTTTATGAGGAGTATGCAGGTAAAAGACTAAGGTAACATTTGGCTGAGAAATGCATCAGGTAAGATTTTTACAAATGGACTTATGAGTCGTATTTCACTTTACAACTCATAATCCCATCTCATATAGATTTTCAGTGAGCATGAACAGTGTGCACTCAACCCACGAGCCAACTTTACGACTCGTAGATTAAACTACGAGTCGTGAATGGAGTTCATGAAACTCAGGTAAGATTTTAAATTTTTCTAAGTGTTGAGAGGTCTACAAGACCAGGACTTACTAGTCGTAGATCAATCTATGACTCATAGTTTGGGTTTCAAGACCCAAGCCCAGTAATTTTAACTAAAACCCGGTAAAAGTATAAAAGGGGGTTCAAATTATTTTGACCCAATCTTTTGACCTAATTGACTGCAATTTACCAATATTTGTTTGCTCCTATTTTTTGATCAATTTCTGGCATTCCAATCCATCTTTCGGCAAGAATTTCTGGCACATAAGGCTTCTTGAATGTTCACCATCTCTTTCTTCTCCAAGTTCATCAGTATTATTAGTAATTTCTTGATTTACTTTTAATCTTTAAATTTGCTTTGTCTTAATGGTATGATGTATAATTGTGATCGGCTTGTTATTTAAGCATGACATTCATGTTGAACTTGAATGGTGAATGAGAAATTAGGGTTGCCTTTGATTGAATTGCTAAATTGATTCTGGAAATTAGATATTTTAGGCTCTGTGATGGATAATTGTTGTTTCTATAGGATCATGCTTCTTGTTTGATTGAATGGTTTTGAATAGTTTATGAGTATTAATTGGTTTTCAACAACATAGGAGTATGATAATGTTTTGGCCAAGTTGAGATAGTCGGAATTGTAGGGTGATTATTGTTAGATCATTTTCGATTAGGTGATTATATGTTGGACATGTTTGGGGCTAGTTTTTATATGATTAACAAGTGCGTGCTTGTATGCTTGCTTCGATGCTGGTAGGATAATGCTTGAAATTTTTTTAGGTCCATGTGATGGACTTAGAAATATCATCTACCTGGGATTTCTTGTTCATGAGAGTCTTTTACGACTCATAGACTCATCTACGAGTCGTAATTGCCCGGCGTGGGAAATTCCAAACACTTGATAATCTAAGTATTCATCAAACGAGACCTGCTAGAGTCGTTGATCACTTTATGACTCGTAGATAGGTCTCATAGATCCTTGCCTATTTTGATTTAATTATAGAACTTTATACGAACCTAGTTTATGACTTATAAACAATTTACAAGTCATACCTAGGGCTTGATAATTTTCAAGTGTCCATTATTATTCTGAAGCATTGGTCTACGAGAGCAATTTATGACTCATAGTTCTCACTATGACTCATAAAGGGCCTCTCATAGAGCCTTTCTGCAACTGACTCAGATAAGTTTTTGCATTTTATTGCTTAAAGGGATAACCATGGTTCGTTTATGTTTAATTTTCTGATACTATGGCCCCAAAAGGAAATCGCTCGAAGATTGAGGAATTTAAGAGGAAGCTGAGGGATGAGCCTACAGATGGCAATCTTTTGGGTGATGATCAGACCCCTCAGTTGAGTGGGTCATTGGAGATATATGATTCCCAGCTTGACCCAAAGATACCTCGACTATAGACTAGAGTTGTGACAAGGTCTCGGCAACCTCAGGATCAGAGCGATAGTCCTTCAGAGTCTGAAAAGGAAGGTAGTGAGGAGACGGGGAGTAGCATGCCCTAGATGACCCATTATAGAGAGGAACAGAGTTCAGAGGAGGGCTCTAAGGATAGAGGGGAGATACTGAGTCCTTCGTCGTACTGTCTTCATCATTAGCACTAGATGCTACTACTCACCGATGGTGCATTGAGGGTATGCAAACCATATTTTTGGAGTGCATACAGTCTAAAGAGCAGGGCAAACTCACCCATTCAATATATGAAGAGCCCAGGGTTATTGATGATGGACTTAGCCATGTCTTAGGTCTACAGTAGACGATGATATGATATAGGTTGAGGTGGCTAATAGAGTCTCTTGGAAGATACTTCCTAGTGTTGGTGAGAGAGTTTTATGAGTCTTGTGCCACCATGATTCAATGCAATCTTCCCAAGGGGAAGAAGGTAATTTCATAGCCCAGATTGACAGAGGTATGGGTGAGAGGTCGGCGGGGCGATATTTCCAAGGAGACCATCTGCCGCATGCTTGTTGGTCCTGAGTACCGTGGCCCCAGGTCCATTGTGGAGTTTTATCATAGGTTTGGGATGGCTCGAGGCTCGTTGATTTTGAAGGATCCTAAGCATCAGACTTCTCTTCTGAGATGGGTGACCGGTCATATTACAAAGCAGGGTCCAAAGCTTGCTTGGGTCACCACCCATACTGAGCCTATAGTGAAGGTTTGATTGATTTTCCCCGCCAAGTTTTGGTGGACCATTTTTAGATCACGCATCCAACCGACCTTGCCAGATAACACACTCACAATAGAGTGTGTAGTATTGGTTGCCAGCATCTTGGCTGGCTATGACATTGATTGGGCCCGAATCATAGTAGAGCATTTACACAAATAAGCACTAAAGAGGGCCACCTCCATCTCATTTCTGGTTTTGATCTATAGACTTGAAACGGCCCCAAATAGTGCCCAAAAATGTGACTCGGAAATGCCCAAAATCGTAATTTCCATATATCACAAAATCTGTGCTTGATATTGAAAATTCAACTTCATAGATTTGTTCAGGGGCAGAATTGAGTGGGAAATGGGTCTAAACCCGATGTTAGAGCAAATGAATCACAATTTTAATTTCCCAAAAATTGAATTCCAGTGAGGTTTCCACACTCCCGGTGTGACACGCCAAGGGCGCGCCTCAATGTAATTTTGTCCATTTTTTTCATTTCGATCCAAGGCTTTTGGGTCTTGGGTCTAAGTCCTCCCACGTGTGAAAATACCTATACTTAGCCATACTTTGCCTTCATATCATTCAAGACATTCCCCAAAACCCTCTAAAACACTTAGTCTATTATTTCACTCAAAATCAAGTGTCCAAATCTCTTCCACATTTTAAGGAATTCATCCAACTTCAAGTCTCCATTCAAATCTTCTTCAAGGAATTCTCCAAGGTATGTGAGCTTTCAACCATTGGATCCTTTAACCCATGGTGCCCAAGCTTCTTGTTTACCTAAATTGTATGATTTCAAGTTGATTTACTTATGGGTCTTACTTATTATGAATTAGGCTATGAACTATGTTGGGGTTTTCATGAAATTGTGACTGTTTCAGCATATTTTGAGCTACGAATCTAAGATTTATTGTGGGATTTGATGAAGGATTTTGATGTATGTTGCTTGAGGGTGTTACCAAGTATTGATGGATGCTTTTACATTGAATTTTCTTGCATGATTTCACTGTTGAATTGCCTGGTTTTACACTAGCATTACACACTCACCAAGCCTTTGATAAAATGTCCGGTTATGACTTCTTGAGTTGTTGAAGGTCCTATGCATGTCTTATGAGTTGAATGACTATGATGATGAAAGGAATGTTTATATGAGTTATGTTCATGAGAAGTATCTATATTATTCTAAGATGGTCATGCCTTGGTGAAGGGGTGCTAGACCTTGACCACTATGATGGCAGGGATGATATTCATTAACCAAATTGAGGGATTGATACCTCATTAACAAAATTGAGGGGTTGATACCTCATTAATCAAATTGAGGGGGTTGATACCTCATTAACCTAATTGAAGGGGTTGATACGTCATTAACCAAATTGAGGGGGTTGATATCTCATTAACCAAATTGAGGGATTGATACCTCATTAACCAAATAGAGGGATTGATACCTCAATCACCTTAGATGTGGGTGGTATATTTAATAAAAAAATTAAGGGGTCGATACCTCAATCACCTAGGATGGGAGGTGATGAACTCATTAGCTAAATGATAGCCTCTTCCTACGTACGTAACATATTTTATATATACATACTTTTACTTCAAGCATCATTCATACATGTCACATTGTTATTATGCTATCCATTGCCTATATTTATGCATTTTGCTTATGTTGCATATATCTTGTTGCATTGCATCCTACATACTTAGTACATACAAACGTACTCACGCATACTCTAGTCACATGATGTTACCAAGTAGGAACCAGAGCTCCATTCGGTCATCCTCCTCCTTGTATGGCTAGTGATTTCTATTAAAGCTAGTTGGTGAGTCCTCCATTTCGAGTAAAATGCCTATGATCTTAAGCTATGTATTGAGATTCTATTTCATTAATGTATGTATTGACTATGAGGGTGAGCTTGGTTATTTTTCTTGGCCCCCGCTCCTATCTAAGTTTAGAGGTGTTGTTTGACAAGTTATGTAATATGCTTGGGCTTCCACGACCAAGGATGTGTGTATGATATGAAAAGAGGCTTGTTTGGGGTTTCTTCGGGTTTCCTATTTGTAGTGTCACATCTAGGCACATTTTTCAGCACTTTTAGGGGTCGTGTCATTATGTTCATGAGAAGTATCTATATTATTCTAAGATGGCCATGCCTTGGTGAGGGGGTACTACACCTTGACCACTATGATAGAAGGGATGATGTTCATTAACAAACTGAAAAGTTGATACCTCATTAACTAAATTAAGGGGTTGATACGTCATTAACCAAATTGAGGGGGTTGACACCTCATTAACCAAATTGACGGGGTTGATACCTCATCAACTAATTGAGGGGGTTGATACCTCATTAACCAAATTGAAGGGGTTAATACCATTAACAAAATTGAGGGGTTAATACCTCATTAACCAAATCGAGTGTTTGATACCTCAATCACCTTAGATATAGGTGGTATATTTCATAACCAAATTGAGGAGTCAATACCTTAATTACCTAGGATGGGAGGTGGTAAACCTATTTGCTAAATGATGGCCTCTTCCTACGTTTATATAACATGTACTTTATAAGCTCGACTTTACTTTATGCATCATTCATATATACCACATTGTTATTATGCTATCCATTGCCTATGTTTATGCATTTGGATTATGTTAAATATCTCTTGTTTCATTGCATCCTATATATTTGGTATATTCAAATGTTCTAATACATAATATATGCCTACATGATGTTACCATGTAGGAACCGGGCTCCATTTGGTCATCATCATCCTCCGCATGGCTACTGATATCTATTCAATCTAGTTAGTGAGTCCTCTATTCCGAAGACAATGCCTATGATTTAAGCTATGTATTGAGACTCTTTTTCTTTAATATATGTATTGATTATGAGGGTGAGCCCGGTTGTTTGTCTTGGCCCCCGCTCCTATCTAAGTTTAGAGGTGTTTTTGGACAAATGTAATATACTTGGGCTTTGACTAATCTATGTTATTCAAGTGTTTAACTCTATTCCTTAAACCCAATTTCCCTTGTTTGTGTTTCTTATCTTGTTCTATTTTTCTTCCACGACCAAGGACGTGTAGTCAAGTCTAGGCCCTAGTTTGGGTCGTGACAAAACTCTATATAGAGTCAAGGGTGGTGATCTTACACCAACTGTACTAGATAGTTGAGACCCTGCACACTTTGGAGCCTAACATAATAAAGGTTGATGAGAACCAGGTGGCAACCAATTGAGCATAGCCTCCACCACCACCAAGATGTTCGCCTTGGAGCCACCACCTGAGGGTTCGACGACTGCCACCACCACTAATTATTGCTATTACTACTAATGAGAGACCCCAGCAGCCCGAGGTAGTCGATATTGAGAGGGGTCCTACTACAGCTGCTCCTGCACCAAAGGCTACCACTTCACAGCCTTCTATAACAGGCATAGTCTATATGTCTGCCACTTCTATTCAAGCCATGGCACAACCATTATAATGTGTTGAGGCCCAATTTTCTCAGCTTATTCCGCAGCTTAGGCCATAGGTCTAACAGACCATTGTAGACTCTGAGGAGTGGAGCCATGCATTCACCATCTTTACCATTTAGGAATGTGTTTCTAGAGTGGACGTCCGTATCAATGCTTTTGAGGAGTGAGTTCAGAAGAGGTTATCCGAGGCCTAACCTTCAAATTTATCAGTCTTAAGTCAGGAGATCGAGAAGCTTTGGGCTAACATGATATCATCACTTGTGATGCCTGTGACACTACCAGAGACTACGTCTCCGATAATGCTGTTTGATTTATTTACCTTTATGGATCCTTCATAGACTACCCTTGGGCAGAGACATTGTATGGATGTCAAGCCAGATGAGAGGAATGTACGTGCAAAGTTTT
This sequence comes from Solanum clarkiae, assembly GCA_011800125.2. Classification (NCBI taxonomy): domain Eukaryota; kingdom Viridiplantae; phylum Streptophyta; class Magnoliopsida; order Solanales; family Solanaceae; genus Solanum; species Solanum clarkiae. Next base: position 52,462 of record JAABOM020000069.1, on the reverse strand, counting down.
TCGAGGATGATGAGGATAAGCAGGATGATCTCAGGCTGGCCTTGAGGACATCGAGGCGTGAGGAGGAGATGAGGCTAGTTTGTAAGCATGATAGACAAGGGGTATTGGCCCTACCAGATAGAGTACAACAGCTGAGAAGACTACCCCGCAGGAGGGGGATGGCCAAACTAAGCCATAGACTGGCACTTAGGTGCAGAGGTATGCTTTTGACTCCTACTTATTCTATTTTTGCTTGAATTGGTGTATTGGGGACAATGCATAAATTTTTCAATGGGGTTTGGGTAGTTATGGTCCTTGGTGAAATCTGAGTATCTTATGGTCCATAACTACCCCAAATTTTGATCCCGAGGTTTTCTTGCCTATGTTCTTGTCACGCCCCTAAGTCCCGTAAGGCGGACTGGCACCCGTTGCCGATAAGGCCCGGGAGAACCAACCTGTTACTATATCCTTACTGCACGTTTCTACCTTTAGAATGC
>JAABOM020000069.1:38835-51886 GCA_011800125.2 Solanum clarkiae | reverse complement strand
GGATGGAATATCGGGAATGATGGGCTTCTTCCATTATCCTCTTTCTTAATCCATTAATATCAGGCACACATAATCTACTCTGGCAGTAAAGTACTTGATTTTGTGGAAGTTCAAAGCCCTTAATCATACCCTGATTCACCTTTTCCTTAAGTTGTCATAGAACAGGATCCTCAAACTATTTTTCTTTCACCTTCATTACCAATGAGGACTCCGCAGCATTATGCACAATAACCCTTCCTTTGGAGTTTCAAGAAGGCGAACTCCCAAATTAGCTAGCTGACATAGACCCTTAGCCACTCCTTGACTTACCATAACTTGATTACCAGTATTCATGATTTCCTTACAACTCAGAGCATCAGCAACCACATTTGCCTTCCTCGAATGGTATAATATATCAACATCGTAATCCTTTATTAGATCTAGACATCTCCACTGTCTTAAATTTAGGACTTTTTGCTTAAAGATGTATTGCAGGCTCTTATGATCAGTATATATGTCAACGTGAACCCCATACAAATAGTGATGCCATATTTTCAGAGCAAATACAATCGCTGCTATTCATCAGATCCATAAAAACTGCTGATGTATTAATTAGCCCAAATGACATGACAACAAATTCAAAGTGTCCATAGCATGTTCTGGAAGAAGTCTTAGGTATATCTTTCTACTTCACCCTCACTTTGTGAAAACCTGATTTCAAATCAATTTTTAAAAAGCATTTGGCACCCTGTAACTAATCAAATAAATCATCAATCCTGGGAGGGGGTATTTATTCTTAATTGTCACCCTATTCAATTGACGATAGTCCATACACATTCTCAAGGTGCCATCCTTTTTGCATACACATAACACTGGTGCACCCCAAGGGGACACACTACGTCTTATAAAATCCTTTTCCAATAAGCCTTTTAACTGCTCTTTTAATTCACGCAATTCTGTTGGGGCTATACTATATGAAGGGATGGAAATAGGTTGAGTGCCTGGAAGTAAGTAAACACCAAAATCTATTTCTCGTTCTGGAGGTAAGCTTGGGAGTTCTTCAGGAAACACATCAACGAAGTCATTCACTACCGGAACTGATTGAAAAGTTTATGATTCTGCCTCCATATCCCTCACTCTAACTAAATGACATATATACCCCTTGAATATCATTTTTCTAGCCTTAAAATAAGAGATAAACTTTCCCTTTGATTCCCCAACATTGCCTTCCCATTCAAGAACTGCCTCATTTGGAAAGTGAAAGTACACTCTCTTAGTTCGACAATCCACGGTGGCATAGCAAGAAGCTAACCAATCCATACCCATTATAACATAAAATTCCACCATCTTTAGCTCAATTAGGCCAGCCAATGTGTCACGATCACAGACAGTTACTACACAGTCATAATAAACCCTTCTAGCCATAATAGAATCACCGGTTGGTGTAGACACCTCAAATGGTTTGTTTTATAATTTGGGTGTTCTCTTAATCTTCCCAGTAACTAGTGGACTGATGTATGATAGTGTAGAACAAGGATCAATTAATGCATATACATTATGTGAAAAGATGGAAAATGTACCTGTGACCACATTAGGTGAGCTTCCAAATTTTGTCGACTCCCCAGAGCATAAGTGCGATTCTAGACTCCGCTAGGGCTAGCTGCCCCTCTAAAATCTCTAGCACGAACCATAGGTGCCTGTTGACCCCTACTTGCTGGAGGAACTAATAATGATGATGCAACAGCTGATCCAATAGATTGTGCTACACCACCCATACGTCTCCTCGGGCAATCTCTCATCATATACCCTGCGCACCACACAAATAACAAACATCTGTCCCAACATGACATATATACAGATGACTCCTTCCACACTATTTACAAGGTTGCATAGGAGTCATTGGTTGGCCTGTCGAATATCCTGTTATCCGTATACATTGTCCCTCACCTCGTTAACCAAACTGATTACTTCGAGACCCTTGAAATTGTGGTGGAGCACTGGCTGCAGAGTATGAGGATGATGTCCTAGGCGGTCTATCAGAAAACCGAGGCCTAATCTCACCTTGGGGTGGTGTAAACTGCCCTATAGATCTGGCCCTTTTGGCCTGCCCCCTTTCCAACTTTACTGTCCTTCTTCTCTGCCTCTTATCCTCCAATTTCTATACAAAAGCCTGCATCCTCGCTATGTCCATATCTTTGTTCAAGGAAGCAATGGTGCAGTCTCTTACCAGACACGTATCCAATCCATCCACATATCGATGAACTCTATCTGCCATAGTAGCAACTACATTAGGAGCTTACCTGACTAGTGAATTAAATTGGCGGCTATACTCCGTCACGCTCATATTCCCGTGGTGTAGGTTCAAGAACTGATCTGTACGGGCCTCTCGGATCTCCAATGGCAAGTAATGGTCAAGAAAGGCCTCTTTGAGCTCCTCCCAGGTAGTTGGAGGTGCATCAATGCCCTTAGATTGCTTCCAAGCTTCATGCCACAATATAGCCACACCCTTCAACCTATATGTCGATAACTCGAGAGCTTCTGTACCACCCACATGCATAACATCTAAAGTGCACTAAATCTTATCAATAAATTCTTGGGGATCTTCATTAGGATCTGACCTAGTGAAGGATGGAGGGTCCAAATTAAGAAAATTATGTATCCTTGTGCCAACCGTCCTATTTGTACCACCTGTACCCGTAATTGGACCTTTGTGCCTTTGGCCTTGGCCAGAAGCTATACGAGTCAATAGTTGGATTGCATTTCTCAGATCCTGCACGGTAGCAGCAATAGGTGGTTTTGGGGGAATTTTACTACTCTTGGGTTCATCAGGAACTGGAGGAGTTGGAGATGTCTGTGACAGAGACTCCTTTTGAACCTCATTTCATTGTCTCACCTTACTGGATATACCAACCACTACTTCCACTCCCTTCCCTTTACATTTGTTTTGCCTGGTTTCTAGCATACTTGCTGTACAAAACAATTTAAGAATTAGACATAATACACCTATTACACTTGGCTCTATGGCACGATCTAAAGAATAAAAAGCAAGTAACAACTCCTAAATGCCACGTAGCCTCCTACTTATAAATGTGGTGCACAACACATCGATAAACAAGACTCTACATAGACACGGCTTTGTAGACTCCCTAGGATGACCCGCTCTGATACCTCTTCTGTCACGCCCAAACTACCGTTAGGGCAGAATGGCACCTGTTGCCGATGAGGCTCGGGAGAACCATCTTGTTTCTATATGCTTTCTATACATATTATAAGGGATTTCTACATATCATATACCTTTACAAAAATAAACAGTGATAACAAGCCAAAAGGAAATGAATATGGCCAGGCCGTTGGGGCCACGGTGTTTAAAGTACGAGATAGGACCACACTTTAATTTATATAGTCTAAAAAGCCTCTAGATAAGGAAAAGTGACTGATAAGGGTTGGGACAGGCCCCACCTCGACTAACTATACAATGTAAACATGCAAGCTCTAGACACAACAAAGCCCCGAAGCAACCTGGAGTTTGGTATTAGCAACTGGATGTCTTGTACTCCTACTAGGGAGATCTACTGGCACCTATACCTACAACATTAAATGAAGGTCCCCTGTAAGGGACGTCAGTACTGGATAATGTACTAAATATGTAAGGTAGGAAATACTGTACAGGATGTAACAACTCAAATGAAACCATGCACTTGTATAAGATTAGAGACCACTTTTGGTTATACTTTGGGATCATGTACTTTATGGTCTTTATATTACTTTACCTTTACTGTATAGTCTGTGCACAACATGTAATACAAATTACCAGCTGATTAGTGGTAAAACTGTATCGGGATCATCCCTGGCTAGGTTTTTCCTTAACCCCTCAGGCTACCACCCGTGATAGGATCATCCCTAGCTAGGTTATTCTTCCACCCGTCAGGATACCACCCATCAATAAACAATATACTTTACCTTTAAATTACCTTTGAGATGGTTCTTTGGGTGGTCACAATAGTGGAGCTATAGGACTGCATATATAGAATTTGACATGTAGATAATCATATAAGACAATATCACAGTGAAAAGTATGTTACACAAATAATGAAATGCGTATGAAATGGAACAACTCGTGACTAACTTTATTTAGTAACAAGAACCGATGTAACTTGGTCTCCATGTATGTATGCAGATTTGAAGGTGACTATGTATGGGAGCATATGAATATGTCAAAGGGTGGAGGAACGGTTAATGGTTTTGTTGGAGTTGGCAAGTGCCTTTATGTGCCAAGGAAGAATCTAGATTTCATGCCAAGTAATACGAAATCATGTAGCCTTACATACCTCATTGTATGACCTCGTTACTACCTCGAGATAACCTTCCCTTCCTCCAAATACTTATCTATAGCATAGTAGGTGATAAAACTAATATTAGCAGCCAATAGATACATCTTGGCAGCCCAATCACATACAAAAACAACACACGGGCAGCAAGCGAGTATTTATAAACCCGAGCGTATTCTTTCAACCTTTCCGCCCCTAATTGTATTTTATAACACACATTTGCATGTACACATCATGTGTAGCCTGTTTTAGTGCCACAACAGTCTTAAAACATCCCACAAAGTACAACACATAATAATTCTACACAACCTACAAATAGACAGGATAACATTGCCTCCTTTCGCTACATTTCGATGTTGACAATTCCAAACCTGTTCCAACTCTAACCAAACTGTTCCAACAACATTTGTACATAAAACAACCTTGAACCAATCTCAGAATAGTAATAAATCAGTCATTAAGGACGTGAGATAATAGACTTCCATCCAACAGCCCACAAGTTCATACTAAGAACACAATTGCGATATCATATAAGGACTCACTTTTGTGGACTATAAAAGTGGTGAACCAGCCTAGTTACATTACTATAAAACCAACCTTTCTTAAATATACAAGTAGTACTTCATAATATAGCCAACCAAGTAGAGAAAAGCCTCTTAATTAACAAGAAAGTGTACAACAGTCCTTAGAATACGAGCTGTCCAGAATTTCCAGCACAACATACTAGCATATACTTCTTTTTTTCATGAAGAAATCATACTAAATACACAACTATAATTGCTTAAATTTGCCTTCAAGATTCATCCTTCTATCAAGAATCCTAGAGGGTCATGTTAGCTACTTTGTAAAGTGAAGTAAGGAGAGAAAGAAAAGTCTTTAGGAAGCTGAAATCTTTCTCCAAAATGAAATGACTTAAGGGTTGTTTTGAGCCCTTTATAAGGATATTTTGTGCGACTTACTCTTGTAATTTTGACCACCTAATACCATAAATTATTAAGCTAGTTATGAAGCAGCTTGGCCCTTACACTTGGGCCTAATTGGGCCTCAAAGTTGATGGGCTTGGGCTGCCCATTTTCCAACTTTCTCTTCATTTAGTTTGGGCCCAATTAGCCAAGTGGGTTGTGGTGCACTTGGGCCCTTTTATTATACTTTTTGGCTGAAAAATGTAGTCCATTTATGATGCTAAAAAATGGGCTAAAATTACACCTTTAACATGGACTTTATTCATAATCGGACTTGGACAATTTCGACGTCGGGCCTCGTCTCCGTTTAGCTAGCAAATTTAAGCTAAGCAAAAAGGTGACTCACCTGCTAGCTTACTATGTCCTACAAGCACCTTAATTCTCTTACTTCATTTAAGGTCGTGCTCTCCTCAATTTAACACAAAACATGTATACACTCGACCCTCTTAAGCGTTAAACACACATATCCCCCTATAACATAAGATTTAAGCACTTTTTAAAATGGGCGCTAATTTGACCAAACCATATCATGTTTCATTTGCATAGTACTAATATTGTAAGGTGTGGGGTGTTACATAAAGAAAGTGCATAAACCCATTCCTTCGCAAATGGCACCATAGCCAACGCTCTATGTAAAAACCATTCTTTCTTTCAGGTCGGTAGGGGGAACCTTTCGCATGAAAGCGAAAAAAAGCAAGCGATCAAGAAATGCAAACAAAAGTTCCACTTCTTCTAAGATAGAATAAGAATAAGCAGAATTGCTTAGGCATGGTAGTCGCTTCTTTTTTTCGCTTTCTAGAAATATCATAAGAGAAGAAAGCTAGCAGGTTAGATCCTAGAGTATATTCCTGCTCTTGAATGATCGACTAGCTTTTTCTTTAGTTCTTTAATATTGGGTTCGTGTTCAATGTACCGCTCTTTTTATATAGGAAATTCCTTCTTTTTTTGAACCCTTTTTCATTTTTGCATCTTTCTCCCATGCTTTTCGTTGGTCAACAACCAACAAAAATCTCTAGAATTCTTCACTAATCCTTCAGGCTTGACTTAAGCTGTATTGAGGGAATCAATTTGTCTCAATCAACCAACCATGCGCTAAATCTTACTAATAAATGAATATGGGCTGAACCTTAAGTCGTAACCAAGAGAGCCAGCTTTTATTTTAGAGATTTCAATCTTTAATTCAAGCTCAAATTTACTCTATGAGACAAGTAATTCGTCTAGCCGTGCTAATTCTGAGAGTTCAACTTCGAACGGGTCCACCCTCTTGGCAATGCTATGGAAACAGACCCTTTTTTATCTATTTCACATTTCTTTGAAGAAACAATAGACTTTTTTGGAGGTGATTTTCCTCCCAACTGGTCTTCGAAAGAGTTTTGTTGTTTGGTTATTGGAGAAGAAGCACTCCAAGACCTTGCTTTTTTAAATGAAATCTACTCAGATCTCGTGGAACGTAGATTTTATAGATTTTATTAGGAACAAGCATTCATCAATTTGTAACTTATTTGGGGCTCTTTGTAGTATGTTTATACATTTTGGTTGGTTTTTGGAGACTTTTTTCTTTTGGTGGTAGGGGAGGGGCTTTGAAGCCTTAATTCAAGCTAGAAATCCCTCTAGAAAACTACCCATATTGATCTATGTAAGTGATGACAATGAAAGGGATTTTCAGCCTGACGGGCGGTGAGCGAGGTAGGATAAAATGGTATTTGAACCAAGGCTTAGGCCCTATGTAGTCCATCTTTACATGGGTGGTGGGCTGAGAAAAAAGCAATTCATTAAACCTTTTGGAACTGGAGACGAAGATTCGTTTAAAGACCTTTTCAAAAACCACTTTGTAGAGGGTAGGTATCAGCTCAACAGAACTAGACTTTGCTATGTCAAGAGTCAATAGGAGAGAGAAAGAAAGAGAACAGCAAGAGGAGGCCTTTTTCTTTATATTTAACTATTTCAGAAATTGAATCATCATGCACTTTAGGGCCTTCTGAAAGCCATGAGGCGGGGTCACACGAGTAGCGAAAGACTGAGCTTGCTCATGTTCTCATGCTTCACACAAACCCAAGCTTGGAGGCTTGAAAGCCATATCATATGGATTTCGAAAGTCCGATCAATAAACAAGAGAAAAGCACTGGGAAGGCTTGAATGGATAGCTTCTAAGGCCGGGGCTCGATCCTGCACAATTCAGACCAGCGATTATCTGTTTAATTTACTTAATGCACTCACAAGCATTTTCATCGCTGCCCTAGCATCATGTTAAGGGAACAACTTAAAGAACAACTTACTCTATGGACATAATACTCATTCATAGTGGCCAGGCGGACCGTTCTGAAGACAGACGGCCCTAAAAAATCCAGAAAGGAAAAAACCAATGTAGGAACTACAACTAAGAAAGAAGAAGAATAAGCAGAATTGCTTAAGTAAGGTAGTCACCATAAGGATTTTCTCTATTTCGGTATGCCGCTCCGCGAGCAAGCAGTGCCACGTACGAGTGGAGCAAAAAGAAAGCAAGGGGAATTCTTCTCTTTTTTGGGGAGAAATCCTTTGATTTTGTATTGAATATAGATCCATATCTTTCTTGTTCCACTAGGTAAGAACAAATTCTCGCATGTCCCTTTCGTTATTACAACCTTCTTTTTTATGTCAAAGACCAGAAGCTACATGCAAATTCTCATTGGATCTCGATTGTTCTTAACAACGATGGCTATTCATTTAAGTCTTCGGGTAGCACCACTAGATCTTCAACAAGGTGGAAATTCTCGTATTCCGTATGTACATTTTCCTGCGGCTCGGATGAGCATTATTGTTTATATCATTACGGATATAAACACTTTTTGTTCCTATTAACAAAACATCCCCTTTTTCTTCGCTCTTCTGAAACTGGTACAGAAATAGGTGCTTTTTCTACATTATTTACCTTGGTTACTAGAGGGTTTTGGGGAAAACCTATGTGGGTCACCTTTTGGGTGTGGGATGCTCGTTTAACTTCTATATTCATCTTGTTCCTTATTTACCTGGGTCGACTATATTTTCAAAAGCTTTCTATCGAACCGTAACATATTTCAATCCATGCTGGACCGATCGATATACCAATAATCAAGTCTTCCGTCAACTGGTGGAACACATTGCATCAACCTAGGAGCATTAGCCGATCTGGTACATCAATAGATGTTCCTATGCCCATTCTAATCTTTTCTAACTTTGCTAACTCCCCATTCTCAACCTGTACCTTATTCGTTCTGGAAACACGTCTTCCTATTCCATCTTTTCTAGAATCTCCTTTAACGGAAGAAATAGAAGCTCGAGAAGGAATACCAAAACCTATTTCACTAGCTGAGTCTTTTTGCATCCATGGTTGAATGGTTAAAGCGCCCAACTCATAATTGGCAAATTTGTAGCTTCGATTCCTACTGGATGCACACCAATGGGACCCTCCAATAAGTCTATTGGCTTTGTATCAATGGAATCTCATTATCCATGCATAACCAATTGACGTTGTATATTTATATCATAATGAACAGTAAGAACTAGAATTCTTATTTAGACTTTCACTCATGGAGAAGAAAATTGATTTATAGATGGAATCAAATATGCATATTTACAGCAAAAGTATTCAGTTATTAGGGAAAAATAAATAGACTTCTAATATCGAATCAGGATAAACTAGGACAGAAATAAAACATTGGGTCAAAGTCTTCTTTTGATATCAAGGTAATAGGTATGAATAGTCCTTGACTTCCAGGAAAGAGTAGAAGAATGGAACCTATTATGGGACATACAATGCATTATAGACGTATGATAATTACGCTTCAACCGGGTTATTTTATTCCACCTCTTTGAAAGAAAAGAACCTAAAAGAATACTTAATATCATGGCGATACATTTATACAAAACTTCTACCCCGAGCACACTCAATGGAACTGTAAACAGTCCAGTGCAATCCAATCCATGAAATAATTTGATCTAGGGACAGAATCATTGTGGTAAAGGTCATAATGCTAGAGGAATCATTACCGCAAGGCATAGAGGGGAGGTCATAAGAGTCTATATCATAAAATAAATTTTTGACGGAATAAAAAAGACATATGTGGTAGAATCATAACCATAGAGTATGACCCTAATCGAAATGCATACATTTGTCTCATACACTATGGGAATGGTGAGAGGAGATATATTTTACATCCCAAAGGGTCTATAATTAGAGATACCATTCTTCCTGATATAGAAGTTCCAATAAAAATGGGAAATGACCTACCTTTGAGTGCGGTTTGAACTATTGATTTACGTAATTTAAAATAAAAATTTTGGTTTACGAAAAAACCTAGAAATCGATCACTAATCCAATTTGAGTAACTCTGCAGGATAGACCTTAATAGAAAACTAAAGAGTAAGGGCATCAAGTGATTGAGTTCAGTAGTTCCTCATAAAAAATTATTGATTGACAAGATATAGTAATATGGAGAAGAAAAAATTCTTTCAAGCACCGACAGAACCGGAAGCGCCCCTTCTTTCAAAGAGAGTAGGACGGGTTATTTACATTTCATTTGATGGTTAGAGGCAAATTAAAAGCTAAGCAGTGGGAATTCAAAAGATTCCCTTGGGGAAAAATATAGATGTCTCCTACCTTACCCATAATATGTGGAAGTATTGACCTAATTTCATAGAGTTATTCGGTCTGAATGCTACATGAAGAACATAAGCCAGATGACACAACGAGAAGACATAGGATGGAGAAGATCATAACACGAGTGATTCTGCAGATTTGGATTCATATATATATATATATATATATATATATATATATATATCCACCCATATGCTACTTCATTCTATGATATATAGAAGATCCATATTCTATGATATATAAAAGATCCATCTCTATAGATATCATCATCTGCATCTAGAAAACCCTATGCTTTGGAAGAAGCTCAAAAAATAGTTTGGGAATTGATCAAAAGAAGAATCTACTTCAAACGATATGCCCTTAGTCATGTCCATACATAAGATAGAAATCACACTTGCAAAGGGGGGACAATTAGCTAGAGCAGGGGATGAAATAGTACCAGAGTCGTTCAAAGAGCCCTTCTTTCTATTCTGTTTTATGCGTGTCAACTATTGATTCTATGCCATCAAAGCATGCTAACAGCAGAAAAGAAATGCAAGTACATACAACTGTGATAATTCCGCATCATTGATAAAGAACCTTGCCATCCCCAGCTTTGTCCTCTGCAACAAGTTCATTGGCATATTCCCCTTCCCCTTCTATTCCCAAAAGTTGATTCAATAGGCTTCCTTATTGATTCAAAAAGCTTATTTCCCGCGACATGAGCACTATGGTTAGTTTCCATAGGGTGAAGCGACGACCTCATTTATTCATTCCAATAACTCATTGCCCTATTTTCTCTAGATCTAGTTTATATAATGACCGAGACCTGAACATAAGATTGTTCTAGCTTATCTCCTTCTAAGGAAGTCTGAGGTCCTTCCCATGCTAAGAGCCTTTCTAAACTCTTGAACTTAAGAGAGGCTTCTTTTAAATATGATGAGTAGAAATTGAGTATAAAGAAAATGACAAAAGAAATCTCACACGGAGATCAGTGTACCCATAGATCTATATGAAAAATAGATATATGAAAATTCAATAAATTTGTTTTCAAAAATTAGGGATTTCAAAGGTGAATGACAACATAAAGGTTCCCTAAGTAAAACATGGCAGTCGGGCAAGCTCTCCGTCGAGCTGTCGAAATCCCTCCTATCCTAATGCCAAAATTGGATTCAGAGGTTCTTTCTCTTAAGAAGAAAATGTACAATTGCAGTCACAAAGGGTTTCCACCCTATGTCATCATTTTCATTCTTTTTTATTAAGTAACATGAGCACCTGGGGAGACCAAAAAGTTGTTGGCAGGGCAGTAGCACTCTTAACTGTGGGAGTGCTTTCTATTCGGCCTTCGATTCGATGATGCCTATCTCGTTGTGGTAGAATAGTACTCCACTATATGATCTGAGTCTCGGTCAGTGACAACAACTGATTGCTTTTTCTTATTAGGGGTTTTAACTTTCCTTTCTGTCCCCTATTCTATAGAGTGGTTTATCCCTGACTGTCTTAGGGGAAGATTTCTCTCTTCTCTACAAAGACACTCCGAACGCTGTTCGGTCATAGTCAATAGGAATAATACAACATGAAGATAGGACGTATTAATATTCACAAACAAAGATGATACTAAATGGGCTCCTCTGTTGCGTTGTACCACTTGCGTTGAAACCTATTCGGAAGGCGCGAGATATGATATGCTTTGCTTTGTTGTTGCATGAAGGTTCTTGAGTGACCGCCTTTTTTCGATCTTTTGTGGGGAAGGCAATTGAGCCGTCCGTCTTATCTTAGAAATTGCCTTATTAAGGTCCCATCCGTTGTAACACTTACATTTCATTCTAGTGAATTTTAAGTTTTATTCGTTGTTTCATGTGGTTCCTCGGAAGGTAGGGCTTCCATTACTATAGTACTATGTGCTTGTGCAGCTAAAGTGAAGCTTTTGTTGATTGATTCCAAACAGGTTTCTCAAACTTTATTTCTTGCTCTCATCTATTTTACATAGATAATTGGTCTCGAGCATGAAACTCCCCAGGGATTTAAAAAATAAATTCAACTTTTCCCTAATGCTAATAAGAGAAGATGGTATTTTTGGGTAAGAAACCACGCTAAACAGGCTAATCCCGTAGCAAGAAAAAAAGAAGAAAGGAAGTGGGGTGGCCAAATGTGAAGAGAAAAACAGTGTACAACGGAGTAGCCAACTCGTAGAAAGAGCAAGGGTGCTATCTTTGAAACAAGGTAATAGGAGAATGTTCCTAATCTTTGATTTTGAAGTGGGAATGGTCACAAATAGAGAGAAAAAAAGAAGAACTTTAAAGGTTTCCTGATTGAATATGAAGTTTAACATCCTGAACGAACTGCATTCCTTAAGCTAGTGCACCGGCACCACTCCGTGGGCTTGCCAGTTTTCACATTAATGAGATAAGTCTGGTAGAAAAAGGACGTCTCTATTCCTTCATCTGACACCTACTGCTAGGCAGAAATCCCCGCTTTCATTGAGGGAAACTTATTGAAGTCTGAAATCCACTTTAAACTCTTTGGAATTAGTCAAAGGAAGGGAAAGCAGAGCCTAAGGTTTACACTATCCATGAATTGACTGCATGAATTCCCTTTGTGAAAGGCTCAAGAGTACACTGAGTTACGCGAGATCAAGATTGACATATTTACAATATTATAATTAGTATAAGTTTGTTTGAAGGTGGGTACCATGGAAGAGGTAGGTTCTCTCTGAAAGATAGACTTGGATAGGAATAGAGAATAGAAGATGATAGTAAGAATTCTCCTTTGGGCTTAAGTAGGTTGCAGGAAAGTAGGTAAGACAATGACGAACTCAAACATGAAATGAAGTTAAGTATGGACTTTTTAACAAACGTAGGAGTCAAGTTTCGAGCTGGAATTCTTGGGCTTCTCTTGAGAAGATTAAAAAGATTAGATGTTAATTATAGCATTATTGTAATACCCCACACCTTACACTAATAGTACTATTCAAATGAAACATCACATGGTTTGGTCGAACTAGCGCTAATTTTCAAAAGTGCTTGAATCTCGCGTTAATGGGCTATATGTGCATCTGGTTCTTAAGAGGGTCGAGTGTATACATGTTTTCTGTCAAATTGAGGAGGTTACGACCTTAATATGAACTAAGAGAATTGAGGTGCTTGTAGGACGTAGAAGCTAGCAGGTGAGTCACCTACTTGCTTAGC
>JAABOM020000069.1:1959-29833 GCA_011800125.2 Solanum clarkiae | reverse complement strand
GAAGAAGAAGAAGAAGAAGAAGAAGAAGAAGAAGAAGAAGAAGAAGAAGAAGAAGACGAAGAAGACGAAGAAGAAGAAGAAGAAGAAGAAGAAGAAGAAGAAGACTCATTAATAGCACTTATGGAGCCTTTTTTAGGTGAGGAAGAAATAGATGCCTATAAAAGAAGATCGGGCTTCCTGGAGGCCTACTGTAACAGTTCTTCTAAGATATGGGTATTTTGGAAAGAAGAATGGAGTTGTCAAGGGATTAGGGACTTGGGACAGCAAGTGACCCTCAGCTTTTCCTATAACCAGGTGTGCTTCAAGGTCACTTCCGTCTATGCTCGATGGCTTCCTTTGGAAAGGCTAGAATTATAGGAGGAAATACAAGATATAAAGGATGGAAACCAGGACCCATGGTTGATTGGGGGCGATTTCAATGTTATACTCTTAGAGGAGGAAAAGCAAGGAGGTTTATCATTTACCAATGCAGAGTCACAAGATTTTGCTAACTGCATTGCTGCCAATGCATTAATGGAGCTAAGATTTACATGAAGTCTCTTTACATGGTGGAATGGAAGAGTGGAAGATGAATGCATTTTCAAAAGACTCGATAGAGTCTTGGCTAATCAAGAGTTCTTGTCACTACTGCCGACCAGTGAGGTGCATCACTTAATCAGACAAGGGTCGGACCACCACCCCTATATGTGGTATGTAATTCCCAGGAAGAACTGGTCTAGACACCTTTCAAAATTTTAAATTTCTAGACTAAACATCAGGAATTTAAACAACTTGTAAAGGAAAACTGAAAATCGGACTTTGCGAGGGATTCTTTTGCCGTATTTCATGTTAAAATGCAAAGAGTTAAATAAAGTCTTGATAGACTAGAGCAAGACGACTTATGGTAATATTTCAAAAAAATGGCTACATTGGAAGAACAGGTGAAGGTCAAGGAGATCCAACTAGAGATGAACCCCATCATTGCAAACAGAGAAGATCTAAGTAAATGCTCTGTGGAACTCTGAAAATTCTATGCATTAGAGGAGGAATTTTGGAAGCAAAAATCATGCATGAAGTGGTTCGAGGAAGGTGATAGAAACACTAAATTGTTCCATTCCTATGTGAATGGGAGAAGAAGAAAGCTGACTATCGGTGAAATCCAAATAGCATAGGGGGATACCATTACTTTAGGGGAGAATATTGGGGCTGAAGCTAACAGGATACATTAATATTCACAAACAAAGACGATATTAAACGGGCTCCTCTATTGCGCCGTACTACTTGCTTTGAAACCTATTCGGATGATGCGAGATATGATATGCTTTGCTTTCTTGTTGCATGAAAGTGCTTGAGCGACCGTCGGGAAAGATTTTTAGTGGGGAAGGCAGCCGAGTCATCTGTCTTATCTTAGAAATTGCCTTATTAAGGTCTCATCCATCGTAACCCTTACATTGCATTCTAACGAGTTCCAAGTTTTATTCTTTGTTTTATGTGGTTCCACGGTAGGTAGGGATTCCATTAGTATAGTACTGTGTGCTTGTGCAGGTGAAGTGAAGCTTTTGTTGATTGATTCTAGACAGGTCTTTCGAGCCTTCTTTCTTGCTCTCATCTATTTTACATAGATGATTGGTCTTGAGCGTGAAACTCCCCAGGGATTAAAAAAGAAGTTCGACTTTTCCCTAATGCCAATAAGAAAGGATGGTGTTTTTAGGTAAGAAACCACGCCAAACAGGCTAATCCCATAGCAAGAAAAAAAGAAGAAAGGAAGTGGGGTGGCCAGGTGTGAAGAGAAAGATAACGTAAAACAGAGTAGGCAACTCATAGAAAGAGCAAGCACTAGCTTCGAGACAAGGTAACAGGAGAATCTTCCTAATCTTTGACTTTGAAGTGGGAATGGTCACAAATAGAGAGAAAAAAAAGAATATGTTAAAGGTTTCCTGATTGAATACAAAGTTTAACATCCTGAACGAACTACTTTCCTTAAGCTAGAGCACTGGCATCGCTCCATGGACTTGCCAGTTTTCAAATTAATGAGACAAGTCTAGTAGAAAGAGGACGTCTCTGTCCCTTCACCTGACACCTACTGCTAGGCAGATATCCCCGCTTTCATTGAGGAAAACTTATTGAAGTCTGAAATCTACTTTAAACTCTTTAGAATTAGACAAATGCAGGGCAAACCGGAACCTAATGTTTATACTATCCATGAACTGCCTGCATGAATTCCCTTTGTGAAAGGCTCAAGAGTACACTAAGTTAGGCGAGATCAAGATTGACATAGTTACAACATTATAATTAGTATAAATTTATATGAAAGTGGGTACCATGGAAGGGGTAGATTCTCTCTGAAAGATGGACTTGGATAGGAATAGAGAATAGAAGCTGATAGCAAGCATTCTCCTTCAAGCTTAAGTAGGCTACAAGAAAGCAGGTAAGACAATGACGAACTCGGACATGAAATGAAGTTAAGTATGGACTTTTTAACAAAAGCAGGAGTCAAATTCCGAGCTAGAAATCTTGGTCTTCTCTCGAGAAGATAAAAAAGATCAGATGTTAATAATAGCATTATCGACATCTGTCCCTTAAGTAAGAGTAAGATAGGCAAAAAGGCATAGAGACAACAACGGCTGCATCTCTCGATGAAAAGGCCAGCAAAGAAAATCCCTTCTTCCTTCCCCTTCGGGCAAGTAACTTTCATTCTTTTGCCCTCTCTCCTGCCTTTTACTTTAGGGCATATGATTTCGAAATGAATGAGTGCAACAAAACAAGGAAAGAAGGCTAGGAGATGACTTGTAATCGATCCGGCTGTTAGACCCAAGACCTGGCCCGAATATTTCATAACTGTTTCGAGGCTAGGGGGATTAACGATAGCATACTATGAAGACCAGTTCAAAGAAGATAATTTTATGAGGGACTTCAATATGTTAGACTGTATCCCTCTGTCATCAGTGTTGTGCAGAATGACAAACTGATCAGCATGCCTACTATTGAGGAGGTGAGACAGATAGTTTTTGATATGAAGGGGAAGATTGTTGCTAGAGCGGATGGTGTTTCGGGACTGTTCTATCAACACTCTTGGGATATTGTGGGTGAAGATGTTCACAACATAATAAAGGCCTTTTTCTGCGAATTTACACTTCCTAGGTATATTACATACACCAACTTGGTCCTAATCCCCAAAAAGGAGAATGTGAAGCATATGGGGAATTTGAGAGCAATTAGTTTATGTAATTTTATCAATAAGGTCTTCTCAATATTAATTCTAGCAAGAATGACTGATATTATTCCTCTTATTATTTCTCCAAACCAGACAGGCTTTGTTAGAGGGAGGAGCATATCTGAGAATGTCATGTTAGCATAGGAAATTATTAGAGATGTGGTTAAGTTGGACATGTCAAAAGCATATGATAAGGTCTTGTGGATTTTTCTCACGAAGGTGCTAAGAAAATTTGGCTTTTCTGAAACACTGATTGACTTGGTCTGGAGACTAATTAGCAGCAACTGGACAAACCTATGGCTTCTTTCAGTCATCCAGGGGGTAAAACAAGGGGACCCTTTGTCTCCCATTTTTTTTCATTATAATTGCTGAGGTGTTGTCTAAAAGTCTAAATCAACTATTTTGTGATCACAAATATATCTAATTTGGACCTACCCAAATGGAGCTCACAGATAAATCATCTTTCCTATGCAGATGACACTATATTATTTGGGTCAGGGGACAAATATTTTGTTGATAAGATGATGGCAGTTCTATGCAGATATGAATAGGTGTCAGGACTGATGATTAACAAATCCAAAAGCTACTTTTATATCCATGAAATGCCAAGTCCCAAAGACAAGAAGTGTTTAATGCTTTCTACCAGTTATAATAGCATTAGTTCATTCCGGAATAACAGGGTGATACTGATAGAGCAACAAGGGTGCTATTTCAAATGGACACAGACAGACAAGAAGAGCATGTGTTACACTACATATTTACAGATATTGCCTATCATATTGGGCTATCTATAGGCCAACCTAGACAAAAAAGAAATTACTGCACAAAAAAGAATCCCAAAAATCAGTGACCTGTACAAACACAAAAATCAGTTGTCCATTCTTGACCAATGGATAAGCTATGAAGTCAGGAGTTCATCTCCAAGATCTACACAAGAGCAACCTCCACTGCAAAAAAGCACAACGGATCGGACCCCTCAACCTCAGAGAAATTGATGGAGAGAGAAAGAAGCAAGATCCTTACTGAAATAGCAAGATAAATGGCACATCATATCCATTGGCTATGCGAAGGGTCACAGTGCCTAAAATTGATGAATTGGGTCAAACGATGGTCAACAAGGCACGGGTACAATATGGAAAGAACAAGATGGTGGAACTTACTTTTATGGAAAGATTTGTCAAAACGAAGAGGGAGTTCAAAAGGAGATCACATACACAGTAGCATGAGGAGAAAGACAAATAACATTTTCCAAGGAGCCATTACTTTGACAAGAACGAATCTACTGAAGAGTCTAGAGTATAGTTTCCTTCTCTTAGATATAGTCAACGTTGGGTCTGGTAGGGTGATAGATAGATTGGGCCAAATTTTTTCTTTTTTTGAATTAAAAAACGAGCTCATGCTCAAATTAGATTTAAAAAAAAGTGATGCGTTGTTTTGGACCGACTAGTCTAAATCCAATCAACGGAGTATTATTTGGTGCATCTCATAAGAGAGGGGAAAATTGACTCCACAAAGGGTCATAACATTAAAAGTATAATCAAATTCTTCCGCCACTAAAAGATATAATGACTTGATTATTTGTGAACGAGACTATTACTTTCTTAATTAAATTTTAGATTTAAATATTAGGTATAAAAAAATTCTTAACGAATAGTGCTACCCTTCGAATGAAGCATTGCTCGATATAAATTCAGATTAATTAAATTCTTCTTAAATTCCCTTTTTTTCCTTTTCATTTCTATCGTAGATAAAAGTATAATTCACCTATCTAGGAATTAGCTAAGATTAAGGGTGTTCGTGGCTTGACTAAACATCGACCCAAATTGAAAATTGAATCTCAATTATTTAAACTAATTTTCATTTGATTTTGATTTTGATTTAGTTTGAATCTACTATTTTAAAATAAATAATATCTTATTTGATTTTATTTTATTGAAAATAAATTGATTAAAAAAATGATATACTTTTTTTTTTAGTTTGTTTAAATAAGAATGATCTATTTCTTTTTTGATAATATTTTATTTTAACTTTTTATGCAATATATTTAAGACTACAAGATCAAAGAGCAATTTAATAAAATTGAGATAATTTTAATTTAGTATTACAAGATTAAAAAATTTTACCTATTTTTTAAACTCCATCTCAAATCAAAATAATCATTCCTTTTTAAAAAAAACATATATATTTTATTGACTTTATGCATTTGATTAAAGTATATAGATATTAAGATAATTTCTTTATAATCCAAGATAATTATAGCAACCACAATAAAAGATTAAATAATTAATTACAAATAAAAAATGTTGATTTTTTTCCTTTTATATTTTTTAAGATCAAACCATATCAATAAAATTAAGTTATGTTTAATTAATTTTAATTTTAATAATGTAAAATTTTAGCAAATTAATTTAAGTTTTATTTAATCTCAAAATTAATTACCCCTGCTCAACATGAGTAAACTAGTATAAGAATCTGGAAGTTGTCGAGAAATTCCGACCATGTAAACATGACAGCACGACAAGTTGTGTGAGATGCAAACAATATCAAGTCAAGCACAATTATATAATATAGATATTTTCTTCGTCTTAAAGTATCTATTATTTTAATATTTTTATATATTCCTAAAGAAAATTAATTAAAAGAATTTTTAATTAAAATTTTTACCGATATTGGATAATTGTACTGTCATGCATGACACAGATGGCTTATGTTATTGATTAATTCTTTTATTTTAAAAAAATATATGGAGATATATTTGATTTTTTTACACGTATTTTCTATGCTTCTTTGATACAAAAACTAATATGAATTTATTTTGATGGTCAATTTTTTTTAACTAACATTCTTATAAAATTTACTAAATCACTTTTATAATAAAAATATAACCAAATTTAAATAATAATAATAGGCATATCAGACTTTTTTTCCTTTTTCGTTGTTTTATATGCCTCTAAAAGTATCGCCAAAACTTCTGTTCATTGTCTCAGTGTGGTAGCTACGGAGCTATTTTGTAATTTGAACAACATAGAAAAAGTTTCATGATCCACTTTTAGGAAGATACTAATGGAAAAATTCAAAATGTAGTCATAACTTTTTAAATTTGTCATTAAATTTTATTAAATATTTAAGTTCTACAATTTATTGGATCGATCACCTAAAATATATGATAATATCATCAAATTTTAGAAAACTATTATGCACATTTTCAAATGCCTATTATTATATAAACTAGATGAGTACACATGAGCCAATCGTGATAACAATATGATAGAATGAGTTTAAACTGGTAAAACCATCAGTGACATTGAGCTAAAGCAGTATGTACATGATAATATAAATATAAATGTAAATTGCAAATTAATAATGACTTAGAAGGTTCAACTTGCATTAGACAACTGGATGCAGAGAAATATACACAAAGATCGTAATGACGTCAACACAAACACATCTCATCAACTCATCTTAACTATTAACTATTAGAAATGGAACAAAAATATCCTTACTTAGTTTTCGATTAAAAAATATTCCTCCGTTAGCGATATCAATGACCAGCAAGATTGACAGATTTTGAGTTAACCCTATTCTTGGATGAGTTCAACAAAAGCAAGGAATCTCTTCCTGAATCAATATATAAAACTATGTCACACCTATTTTATTTGTACAAAATTTCTCAGGATTTGAATCAATATATATACTATTATTTAGTTTATGAATATCTTTTATGCATAATTCTGAAAAGGTAACTATTCTTTTATTTATTTTTGGTCACACAATTTAGACTTTTCAGCAACAAGCAAATTAACAAGACATATAAAAGCAATAATCAAAAGATAATCATTCATACTTCTCTTACAGCCTCCCAGTTGCATCAGTTTCAATAATATGTGAGTACATAATGGCTTCCATACATGTTCCTCCCCAGCTCACCTTCATCAATCCCCTTCTGTTCCCAGTGAAATAGAACATACAGTAGGAAATGAAGGTGTTCGAGGAATTTAGCTTCGGATCAAAAATACTTGAGACGCCATGTCCACTCAAGCAGACCCCATTCAAGAAAGCCTGTTAAATTTCACACAATTAACAATTCTGATACAATCCCTCCTCCAAAATCTTTCAATGAGTCTCAAAACATTGGATATTGACATATTGAAGTCTCAATGGCTTAACCATGTTCTTGGATGAGTTCAGTAACACAAAAAGATCAAAGAAATATTATTTTTCGAGAACGTCTCTTATATGTTATACTACCAACTAATGCCCACCAAAAAAAGTTAAGAGACTTATTATAACTATTACGGAAGATTGATTTATACAATACTTGAATCAAATTAGAAGGGTATGCAGTTTGGGGTGCCAATAATAGCATAGTTGCTTAGTCATCCTTCCTCTTAGACTTTTATGCATTACAATATAGGTGCTTTTCATGGTGCCTTTGATGAAAAGGGGATCTTATGAACTCTCAATATCCCAATTGTACTGTGACTGTATTGCTATAGTGTCCTATAAAGAGATTTTTCGCTTAGAAGTTTTAAGAGAGAGAGATTGATTGTGCTCTATCTAGAATCAACAAATACAAGCTAAGGGCCAATTACAACCTAATCATCATTCTAAGCCAAAAGCTTATCTCGACTAAGCAAAACTCACTACTTATTGTACTCAATCACTGGTGATTATTCCTTCTTTCTTTGGAACAAATTGTCGAACCCATAGTGAGCAAGGCAAATATTGGCAGATCAAATGCTTGTAGATTATTTTATTTTATATGAAAAATATTTGTATATACACAATTTAAAAAAATATCAATTATCAATCACATGGAGGCCATCAACTCCATCATATAGCTTGCATTATCTATGCCTAGAGGTAAAAATGAGAAATAGGAGGCGTAGGGGAAAGCAAATACGTACCTTTCCAAAGTTCTATCGAAATCAATAACACTGTAGAACCATGAAGCAATTAGCAATTATATTATAACTACTCAAGTTAGAGCCTCAGTAGTGCTAAAGTTGTAAAAAAAAATCAATAGTATATGAGCATCAATCAGGCAAACAATATACTCATCAATGAGAGTCTAAAGATGAATTTATCTGTCAATTCTAAAATAATAAATTTGAATCAGGTATTATCATGAACAGTTGGTATGCATACATAAGAGAGGAAAGGGAAGAAATTAGAGACAAACCCAGGCAAAATTGCATATTTTTCCCTCATCCAGCGAACACATAAATTTGGATCATGCATTATTAAGAACAGTTGGTATGCATACATAAGAGAGGAAAAGGGAAGAAATTAGAGAACAAAATCGGGGAGAATTGCATATTTTTCCCACAACCAACGAACCTAAGAAGCAGACATTCACCACAAATCATGCATTAATTTTGTGTATTATTAATAGTTTGTTTGACAATTTTTTTTAAAGTTTGTATATAATATACTTTATTGCATATTCATATGTGTATTATTAACATCACAATATTTTCTCCATTGTATCTTCCAGGACTTCAGGTGCCAGCTCCGAATGTGTTTTTTCTAGAAAACTTCATGGAACCATCTGTAACTAGTCTTCTAAGAGTTCCAATAGGTCCAGTGCACGTTTTAGGGGTTTAGGAGAACTTTATGGGTGATGGAACAAGAATTAGACGAATTTTAATTTTTCGTAGGTGGTAGCCCACAAATTTTTCAGTTGCCGGGGTTCGGGGGTGTTTTTCTCGAAAAATTTCACAAAATCATCCATAATAAGTCTGCTAAGAGTTCCAATAGGCCTGAAAAGCATTTTAGGGCATTTAGGAGCAATTTATGGGCGATAAAATAGGAATTAGGCGATTTCTCAATTTTTTGTGGGTGTTAGCCCATGGACCTTTCATGTGCAGGGGTTTCGGGCACATTTTTCTCAGAAAACATCATGAAAATGTCCATAACAAGTTCGCAAAGAGTTCCAGGAGGCCTGACGCACATTTTAGGGCATTTAGGAGCCTTTATAGTAGACATTACAAGAATTAAGCGATTTTCTTAGTTTTTCGTAGATGTTAGCCCACAAAAGTTATTAGTGTCAGGGCTTCGGGTGCATTTTTTCTAGAAAACTTACGAAATCATCTGTTAAGAGTTTCAGCAAGCCCGACATGCATTTTAGGGCATTTAGGAGCACTTTATGGGCGACAGAACAGGAATCAAGGGTTTTCTCAATTTTTTGTGGATCTTAGCCCATAGTTTTTCAGGTACCGAGGCTCTAGCCGCGTTTTTCTCAGAAACTTTTATGGAACCGTCTGTAATGAGTTTGCTAAGAATTTCAGTAGGCCCAACGCGCATGTTAGAGCATTTAGGAGCACTTTATGGGCAACAGAACAATAATTAGGCGATTTTCTCAATTTTTCGTAGGTGTTAGTCCACAGATTTTTCAAGTGGCAAGGCTGTTGGAGCATTTTTCTTGAAAATCTTCATGGAATTATCTATAACGAGTCTGCTAAGAGTTTCAGTAGGGCCAACATGTATTTTTTGGCGTTTAGGAGTACTTTATGGACGACAAAACAGGAATTAGGCGATTATCTATGTTTTTCATGAGTGTTAGCTCACAAATTTTTCAAGTGTCGGGGCTCCGTGTGTGTTTTTCTCAAAGAAACTCATGGAATTATCTGTAATGAGTCCACTAAGATTTCTAGTTGGCTTAACGCATATTTTAGGGCATTTAGGAGCACTTTATGAGTTATAGAACAAGAATTAGGCAATTTTTTTATGGGTGTTAGCCCATGGATATATCAGGTTCCACGGATATTTCAGTCACTCGAGTAATGAGTTGCAACACACGTGCCAATAAATCAGTCAATCGAGTAATGTGTTGTAAAGTACGTGCCAATAAATTAATCAATCAAGTAAGATGACAAGGATAGATAGAACTTACAAATTAGTGGTTTGAGTTCCACTAAAATAAGGATGGACTAAATTGGTGGTTTCAGTAGTCACATAATTTTAAATATTTTTTGTTAAAATTAAAGAGGTACAAATAAAAATTATTTTTTCTTTTCTTTGCTGAAATGGATTAAAAAATAAGCAAGATCAATAAATTAAAATGAGGCAATATAAAATAAGAAAAATTTTAATAATTCTATTTATTGCTTAAAATACGGCACACTAAATTTGGAGGTCTAAGATAAATGTCTTATTTTCTAACCCTAGAGTCGGCCCTATAAATAGGTTGTGGAGCCGCAAAAGTCCATTTGTATTCTTGTTCACAAAAGTTGAATTCTAATTTTTTTCAAAGAGACCTGATATTTTTGTGTTATCAGGAAGTAAAATATCTCTTTGTTAGCAAACCTATATCTAATTTTGTGAATGACTTATTATTTTAGATATTTATTTAAAAAAGGCTATTTGAACAACTATTAATTCTTACTAGTGTACAAGTTTTTGTTGTTCTAGTAGCATTATTTTTTTTTCCTTTAATTGCTTATAATAATTCTATTTATTGCTTATAAATGGGGCACGATAATGATGGTCTAAGATAAATGCCTTATTTTCTAACCCTAGAGTCGGCCCTATAAATAGGTCGTAGAGGCGCAAAATTTCATTGGTTCTTACTCACAAAAGTTTAATCTCAATTTCTTCATAGAGACCTAATATTTTTGTGTTATCAGAATATAAAGTCACTCTTTGTTAGCAGCCTAGATTTAATTTTGTGATCGATTTGATATTATTTTATATGTTCGTTCAAAAAAGGCTATTTAAACAACTCTATTAATTCTTACTAGATGTACAAGTGTTTGTTATTCTTGTATCATTATTGTTTTTTCTTTTATTGTTTATAGCAATTCTATTTATTTTTTAAAAATAGGCACACTGAATTTGGGAGCCTAAAATAGATGTCTTATTTTCTAACACTAGAGTTGACACTTTAAGTTAATCATGGAGGAGCAAATTAAAAGTTTTGCTCTCATTAGCAAAAATTAGATCTCAATTTTCTCATAGATATCTGACGTTTTCATGTTAACAGGAAGTAAGATTACTCCTTATTCTCAATCTACATCTAATTTTGTAACTTACTTGGTGTTATTTTGTATATTCATTCAACTAGGGTTATTTGAACAACTCTATTAATTCTTTCTAGGTGTACAAGTATTTGTTATTCTTTTATCATTATATTTTTTTCTTGCACTATTTCTGCACATAAATAAATTTATCTTGTTCAATAAATAATTATGCATACATATAACTGTATGTAATTGTCTTTTGATTGTTGTTCAATGTTAGAGATACAAATATTAATTAATACATCTAATAAGTTATGTCACATCCCTAAAAAGGCTTCTTTTTTTCCTTCTTTTTTGAATTTTTAGACATTTTGTGTCTAAATTTTAGAATGACATGTTTGTACTATTTTTTTCCTTATTTATATAGTTGCAAACATGTTTACCAACAAGGAGTTAGATGATTTCATGGGTGTCTTAAGCAAAGGATCAGACTGTGGATGCAAGACAGGTCCTCTTTATTTTTCATTATTAAGTTTAATTTATTCTAATTTTATTTTTTCACTCAATCTAACAATCTGATAGTCAATATTTTGATAAAGTGATCTTTTTTTTCAAAGAATTCAATTCTATATTATCTTATTATTTGAGTTTGTGGTATAATTTTTCGAATAACAGAACATGCTTTGAAATATGAAAAAAGAAGAAAAATATTATTTGTTTTAGAATCTAATTAGATGTTTGTATAAAAGAAAATTGTATTTGAAAAACCTTTAGAAGTAGTTTGATTGGGAGAAAGTGGTTTTGTGATTTTTAATCATTGGATTATAACAAGAAGTTAAAACAATGATAGAATTATTTAGTGAACATTTTGTTATTAATAATTATTTGAACATTACACTAGATAAATTGCAATTTAAATATCAAATTTATATTTATTAAACTATCAGTTATTAAAGTTTGATACTATTTTTTTGGGTTGACAAATAAGCAGTTATTTATTTGGCTAAAGATGAATGCAAAGACTTTCATGATGCTATTGCTATGAAAGATTGGAAATGCTTTGATATACCTCAAAAAAGGTACTATTCCTCATTCATAAGTTTTGAATATCAATGTAGTTTAACCTATTGTAACACTTACTCATTTTATGAGACACAAGTTTATAATCTGTCTAATCAAATATTCAAAATTAAAAAGTTTTGAAAAGTAGGATCTCGGTATTACATACTAAGGATGGAACAAGGTTAGTATTCTAATCTTTCTTATATATTGATGTTCATGTCTAGTAATTTACTTGTAATCTTAGATTAATTCTTTAAGTTTTCCGACATATCTTTCATGAACCGTGAGGATTCTTATAGTTAATTTTATTTTGCTTGATTCTTGGTTATTGTCCTAAGTTTTTAGTTTTGCATGTCGTCTTTTTCTGGATTCCTATATTGTCATTCATTTTAGATATTCTTACCTTTAAGTTCCATCTTTCTTTGTGTTATTTGTGTTTTTGTTGTTATCTTTGTCTTTTAGTCATACTTGCCTTTAGTTCTACCAATATTGACTTATTAGTATACTCATCTTTAGATTCTTGCCTACTTATGTTGGGAAGCCTGTCTTCCTGATTCTGATTCTCAAGACTCTTTCTTGTTCTTTCATAGTGGTTTTTCTTCTTGCTTATTTTAGAGTAAAACCTTGATTAGTTTCTATTTGTTTTAGTGGCTTTGCCGTCTGATGGTAGACTAGGGGCATAACAATAAGGGTCAGGGACGATTAGTGGATCAAGGGAGAGTCTAGGCTAAGAGTAGGATCTCGGTATTAGGACTTTGATGGGAAGTCCATAGAGCTAGTGAAGATTCTAAAGAAGAGGATGATTAATATATTTTGTATCCAAGACATCAAATGGGTAGGATCTAAGGCACAGGATGTGGACGGGTATAAGTTGTTGCACTCAAAAAGTGTGACGAAGAGGAACGGAGTATACATCTTAGTAGATAGTGCGCTTAGGGAGCTATAGTTAAGGTTAGGATGGTGAATGATGGAATGAAGACAATTAAGCTAGTTATTGGATGGTCCAGTTTGAATATTATTAGTGCTTACGTTTTGAAAGTTGGCTGGGTCGAGAAGGACAAGAAGCATTCTGGAGGACGCTATTAGTGCTTATGTTTTAAAAGTGGGCTTGAATGAGAAGGACAAGAAGCATTTTTGGGAGGAAATGAATGAGGTGGTGCAAGGTGTTTTGCGCATTGAGAAGTTATTCATACAAGGAGATTTCAATGGTCGCTATCGAGTCTACTCCGATAGGAACGATCCATGTTCCTCGATCACTTGTGGATCACAAAAATGGTAGGAGATTTCAGATGTTACTGTTGTTTGTAACATTACTTTTTAATAAAAAAAGATAGCTAACAAGGAGATATCTGAGAGCTAAATGTTAATGATCAAAAAAACTTCTCTTAAGCTACTCAAGTAGGCTCCATGATTGTGGATGGATGTTGTCGACTTGTAGCCTCTTCAGCAAAAAACAACGGACCTCTAAGATTTTCTGCAAGTATATCATAATCACTGCTAGAAGACGGAACACGATCATGTGAATATGACCCAAACAAAAGGAATCACTTCCCCATCTTGTACATATGGATTATATAGGATCGGACATGCTTATTCCCTTTGACTTTATATGCCTGTCAAAGTATCCAGATGAAAATCAAAACCAAATTTCATGTTCCTCCTCAACAAATAAAAATTCATTTAGTCTAGTATAAAGATGGATGATATCTAGCATAAAGATGAATGATAGTTCCTAAGGAAATCGATTAGTGGTTGAATCATGAGAATAAGGTTGGAATTCCTACTAGAAGGCATGGTGTAAATCCATTTTCTCCAACTATCATGAGCAGGATTTCATAGGAAGCCTGTTGTTTGTTAGTTGGACAGGCTGATGGGTGGATTAGTTGAGGTGTGTATAAGTTGACATAGACAACATCTATAAAAAAAATAAAGATGGATGATACCTTTGAGAATGTTCATAACTCGATTAAGTAAAGTCCACGGCTCTGTGCTTTTGAAAACTTGAGCAGCATCACTGGCAACAAGTGCAATAAGCACTGGACCCCCACAAACAGTATATAACTGTAACCCCTCGTTTCTGGCTATAATGGTTGAGGAAATTGAAGGTATCCAATTCTTCCCCCTAAAAACACATAAGGGAATGTCATGGAAAACTTATTCAACAACCCAAATCCTAGCCTATCAATAGCTTCAAGCTTCTTCTCAGGTAACTCTGATTTAAATCTAATTGATCTTCTTTAGTACCACAAGAGGAACCATCTAGAGGACCATATTTGCCTGGAAAAGTTGGTCCCTAGCTATGACTTTAACTCCTTCATTTTTGTACTTTATTGCTTGAATCATCTTTCCATACAATATCAGAACTCCTTTGCATAGTGCTTTAATCATGCCCCAATTTCCACCGGAAAGAAGATAATGATTACCACCCATATTATAAGGATCATCTTGATCCCAATAGGCAACAGAGAGTTCTGATAGGTATCCAGCATTTGCATATTCCAAATTTGCAAAATTTCAATTCAGAAGCTGGTTTTTCCTCTTTAGTTTTAGCCAAAGAATATAATTGTCTAAATATATTCAAAACGAAGCCTAACGAGATATTATTAGCTAATTCACTTACTATTTTCCCCAACTAAGTGACTTTGTCTAGTAGCTTATTAAAGATGAGTTTAATTCTAGAAACAAGAACTGTATCAACAAGAGCTCCGTCAGATTTGTATAATGGACATTTCCCTCAAATTTTATGAAGCGAAATGTAAAGTTGTTTAACCAAAAATTTCCAAAGGATTCACATAGATATACCTGATATAACATTGCCACCAAGATCAATAATCTCAACCTTGTACATCCCTCCCATTTTCTTAGTATAAGCTCTTCCTCCTAGTCGGTTCCTACCTTCAAGAATAGTTACCTTGAATCCAAATGACATTAGTTGCGTTGTTGCAGCC
The DNA here is from genome assembly GCA_011800125.2 of Solanum clarkiae. Taxonomy (NCBI): domain Eukaryota; kingdom Viridiplantae; phylum Streptophyta; class Magnoliopsida; order Solanales; family Solanaceae; genus Solanum; species Solanum clarkiae. Next base: position 14,669 of record JAABOM020000069.1, on the reverse strand, counting down.
AAACCAAAAAGTCCAATACCAATAATAATTACAGACCCTTCACTAGGTTCCTCAGGAAATTTAGATACAAACAAGGGTGAAACTTCAAAATTTATGTACCCGTTAGTCAAAAGAAACTCATATGCTATAGCCATCAAATGCTCATATTCATCATTAACAGTTTCCCTTATCCTTGCTTTGGATAATGAAATGTGCACATTCTCCCTCCATTTTACAAGAATATGGTTTATCACAACTATGTAATCATTTTGCTCGTTCCCATCCAATTCACTCATAACTTTTGAGAAAGAGCAAATATGATTACATAGTTGTGAGAAACCATATTCTTGCAAAATGAAGAGAAAATATGCACATTTTGTTGTCCGAAGAAAGGATAAGGGAAACTATAAGGGTTGATATGAGCATTTAGTGGCCATAGCACGTGAGTTTCTTTGGACTAACGGGTATATAAATTTTGGGATTTTATCCTCGTTTGTATCTAACTTTTCTGAGGAACCCAGTGAAGGGTTCTTAATTATTATTGGTGCTGGACTTGTTGATTTGGATGCAGCAAGGCAACGGATGTCATTTGGATTCGAGGTAACTATTCCTGAAGGTAGGAATCGACTTGAAGGGAGAGTTTATACTCAGAAAATGGGAGGGAAGGACAAGTTTGTGGCTATGGATCTTGGTGACGGTGTTATAACTGGTATCCATATGAATCTTTTGGGAGTTTTAGTTAGACAACTTTTCGTTCCACTTCATAAAGTTAGAGATAAGTGTCCATTATGCAAACCTGACGAAACTCCTATTGATAGAGTTCTTGATTGTAGAGTTGAACTCATCTTCAATAAGTTACTAAACAAAGTCCCCAGTTGAGAAAAATAGTGAGTGAATTGCTGATAATATCTCGTTCGGCTTCATTTTAGATATACTTAGAAAATTATATTCTAGGGCTAAAACTAAATAGGGAAAACAACTTTTGAATTGGCATTTTGCAAATTTGGAATATGCAAATGGTGGATGCCTCTAAGAACTTTCTGCTGTCTATTGGATCAAGATGATCCTTACAAAATGGGTGATGACCATTGTCTTCTTTCAGGTGGAAATTGGCGTATAATCATAGCACTATGTAAAAGAGTTTTAATATTGTATGGAAAAACGATTCAAGCAATAAAGTATGAAAATGAAGGAGTTGAGGTCTTAGTTGGGGATCAACCTTTCCGGGCAGACATATTCCTTTGTATGGTTCCTCTTGTGGTACTAAAAAGAAGATCAATTAGATTTTAACCAGAGTTACCTGAGAAGAAGCTTGAAGCCATTGATAGGCTAGGATTTGGATTGTCGACAAAGGTTGCAATGATATTACCTCATGTTTTTTTGAAGGAAGAATTGGATACCTTCGGTTGCCTCAACCATTATAGCCAGCAACGACGAGTGTTCTTCTTATTTTAGAGTTACCATACTATTTCTGGGTTCCAATGCTTATTGCACTTATTGTCAGTGACGCTGTTCAAATTTTCAAAAGCACAGAGCCTTTAGCTTTACTTAATAGAGTTATGAACATTCTCAGAGGCACCATCCATCTTTATTTTATATCTTTATTTTTGTATGGGTGTTGTTTTGGTCAACTTACACGTACCTCAATAATACACCAATCAGCCTGTCCAATTAACAAACAATAAGCTTCCTTGTGAAATCCTGCTCGTGAAGGCTAGAGAAAATGGGTTTACACCATGTCTTCTAATAGAGATCCCAACCTTGTTCCCATAATTCAACCACTAATCGATTTTCTTAGGGACGATCTTGAGCATTTCAAAGAACGTATCTTGAGTTCTCAAAATTAGTTAGGCCAAACTTGGCTAAAGGTAAAGTTACGAAAGAGCCAGAGATCACCAATATATACAAAATTAGACACAGATTCACATAATAATTTTTCATTAACATTATCTCTATATTTTATTCAAAATTTTATTACATACTTATACTATCTCATCTAAGTAACATTTCATAAAATTGAACAAATTGACTAAAAACGTTTCGCTAATAACTTTTTCTTCGCTTTTAACAAAGTTTTCTTTATCAGGTGTAATTTTCTTTTTATCTTGTAATTAATTTTTCATGAGCTTTTGAAGTAATGGTGTTTGAGTGGTCAAAATGAATTGAGCCAAAGCTGGCTAAAGGTAACACTTCAAGAGACACAATCACCTATACATACCAATTAGACACAAATTCATGTGATAATTTTCTTTAATATCCTCCCTATATTTTATTCAAATTCTTATTACACCATTATACTATCCATTTACACTTTGTTTGGATGATTGTTATATATTTGTTTCGTAATGTTTACCCTATTTCCAAAGAAAAAAGAAAGGTTTAAAGGTTTCTTTCGAGAGCCTCTTTTGTTGGGCTCTGCGGCCCCAATCGCAAAGCTAGAGCCAGATCCCCCATAACCTATTCAGCCTTGTGTTGTAATGTAATGTATAACTTAATATCAGTTATCCCTACTCAACATGAGTAAACTAGAAGTTGTCGAGAACATTCAATCATGTAAACATGACAGCATGATTAGTATTAATTAGAGGACAAGTTGTGTGAGATGCAAACAATATCAAGTCAAGCACAACTAGATAATATAAAGTAGATATTCCTTCATCTCAAATGATTCATTTTAATCTTTTATATACATCTAAAAAAAACTAATTAACAGAAAAAATTAATTATAATTTTTATCGATACTGAATAATTATAATATTATACATAATACAGGTGGCTCATATATATACGTTATTGTTGAAAAAATGCTCATACACACTCACATATATTTCTTAATGAAAGTAAAAAAGTTAATTTTCTTATTTTAAAAAAAAAATTATTTAAAAGTATATTTAATTCTTCTCACATGTGTTTTTCTTCTTCTTCTTTGATACAAAGGCTGATATTAATTTCTTTAAATAATCGAGTTTTTTTTAGTAGCATTCTTATAAAATTTAGTCGTATATGCCCCAATTTTTTTTTACAGATATAAATGTAAAAACAATATATCTAAAAAATGTTAATTTACAAAATTTCATTACTTTTTTCTTATTTTATATACACTTTTTAATTTCTTGTATTTTTACTATTTGAAGAGTGAAAGGAAAAAAAATTAAAATAAAAAAACTCAAATAATAAAAACAAAGTCAAAAAATTGGGTAAAAAGGGACGTATATATTCTGTATGAGCCTTTTAAAATTTAAATTATTTTTTTACTTTTTTTAGATAAAAAATAGTACTCCATATAACTTGTGAACTTTTATAACGATAAAAGTATAAGTAAACTAATTTTGATATAAATAGTACAAATTTATCTAAATCACTTTTATTATTAAAAAATATAACCAACTTTAATAATAATATTAGTGGCATATCAGCCTTTTTTTCCCTTTTCAATTATTTTATTCACTTGTAAAAGTATCACCACAATTTCGATTCATTACTTCACTGTGATAATTATGAATTTATTTTGTAATTTGAACAATATAGAAAAAAAATTGTGATTCACGTTCAGGAAAATACTAATGCAGAAATTTAAAATGCACTCATAACTTTTAAATTTATCATTAATTTTATTTAAATATTTAAATTCTACAATTTATCAGATTGATCATTTAAATATTTAACTAACATAAATTATAATTTAAAATGTAAACAAAATGGAAAACGTTTTTTATATCTCCCATAATTTTGTTGCTCCATTACAAAAGTTCTAATGCATACATTTTAGGTCAAATGTGCATTACATTAAATTGAGGAGACTAAAGTGAATACAGCTACACATGAAGGACTAAAACTGATAATTGTTTTCTTTACCCCACCCCCTCAGCACTCCTCCACCCTTTTCTTCCACATCTCTTCTTCCTCATTTTTCAACTTTCATTGAGCTGAAGGACTGCTAGGTCAGCCGAGTTTACTCTCTTTCAACTTGTAGAACAAATATGGCTTCCCCAAAACTCCCAATTTTTGTACCGTTTTTACTTTCAGTTACCCTTCTTTTGTTCAGTCTACAAGCTGCAGCTGCGAAAGCTCCGGCGAAAAAAGTTTTGAACTGTTTACCATCGGAACTCATGCATCTCGCTTCTGCATGTTTTCCGATGGAAGAATCTCCGGTAGATTCCGAAGATCTATGCTGTGAGCTAGTCAAATCTGTCACCTCTTCATCGGAATCCGACCGACACTACGATTTGAAAGAGTGTCTTTGCACTGCAGCGACGATCAATCGAATAGTTATTGGGCGTGATAGAAGGGTTTCTAAAGTCGTCGGAAGTTGTACCGGAGAAACTACAGGTAGGTACAACTGCTTCTCTGATATCTAATTCTCAAATGGAAATGTTTGAATTACCATAAACTCAAATAGATCTGGATGTCTAGTTTCAAGTCTTCTTCCATTGTGTGGCTTTAGATTTAAATTTTAATGTAAATTTTTTTATTACTTTTTTGTGATAAGATTCAGGTAGATTTTAGTCCTTTATTTCTCTTTATGTTTTGTTGTTGCTAAATATGTCAAGTGAAATTAACAAATTGGTTTTGTTTTATTGTTGTTGATTTCTCTTATTTGTTTGTATGAATGTGGACATGTTAACCACTATTCAAATAAGTGTTTAAAAATGTGAGCTCTGAAACTGATTAGTGGTTGAAGATTTTACTAATACATCAGCCCACCGAATAAGTTAAAAAGAAAGCAGATCTTTGTATCATGTTGCAAAAATAGAGCTAAAACAGCTCACATGGGCTGCAATTTTAACATTGCTATTTTTTCCCAAATAGATCCAAAAGGGGATTTGCAGGGAAAAAAGTTATTTTAAGCAACATCTGGTTTCTGAAAACCTTTTTCTCCATGGATTTGGTGTGCTTAAATGGAGCCCTTCCTTTTACACTTCAGGAGAAATCACATTCTCCGCCGTGCATTTACATCGTAAATATGTGAAATAACATCTCCATGGGCACTATTAATTTCTACCGTGTTGCACGGTAAGATAATCATTTATTAAGAGTTTAGTTTGTTTAATTATTTATTTTAACTAATTACTACAATAAGATAAGTACCTAGTAAGATTTCATTAAATAGGGTTCGAATAGTAAAGTGTGTGCGGAATTTATCACCTTCCCTCTTTCAAAAAGAATATCTTTTTTTACAAGTGTTTTAATTTTAGCTTTTCACATCTAATATTTTAGAAGATTAAAGAATATTTTAATTCATGAATTAGACCTAATTTATTTTAGGATCACATGCTTCAATTTTTTTTATTTTTTTAATTACATATCAAATAGTATAAGTTCTGGGTGCAGTTCTTCTGTGAGATAAAAATTAATTGTCATGGTGTAACAGTTGAATTAATATTATTATGCAATAAAAAAGATGAAAGTCCAATTTAACAAGCTATTATTTCTATATTATTGAACAACTAGCATGTACGAGCCTCGCCGACACTTTAAAGAAAAAAATCTGCACCGACTGAATTAAGGGTGTGTTTATTACCCATAGAAAGTGTTTTACAAAAAAATCAGCAGATTTTTTTTCCTTTTAGAGCTGAGGACATAAGTTTTCATGATCCAAAAATCAAGCGTGATGGTATTTGCCATAATTCATTTTGGCAAGTCAGACTAAATGGAATGTAATAAAATAATGCAGAAGGTAAAACAAAAGTAATAGTCTAAATTTATAAGGATTTGGCTGCCTTAACCGGTTAAATTTCTTTATTTTGACATTTAGAGCATTGGACAGAAATCAAATTGCGTGAACATTTGTTGGGATCATTGCAATATTTTGTTTTAATTAATTCAAGCTTAGTGTCACATATATAAGCTTCTACTACTCCCTCCGTCTCAATATAACTGAATTTTTAGAGCTTTTTTTAGTGTTCAAATTATTCGAATTGTTCAAATTTTAAGATAGATGATTGAAATTTGTTCCAATATTACCCTTCCCTTTAATAAAATTAATCTTTTTTAAAAATAAACTACACTCTTTACAAAGTCATTTATGATTCATATTTAATTATCTTAATGAGTCTATATTTTCCATAAAGGGTGGTTTATATTTCTATAAAATTCTTTTTTTTTTAGTTTCAACATATTTAGAATTTTGGTTCTTTCTGTAGAATTTTTTTATTATTGAATTTTGAGGTGTACATGTTGTATTGAAATTTTCATTTGAAAATTTTGGTTCCATTTGAAAATTTTGGTTCCATGTACAAACAATTAGTAGAAAAATAGAGCAATTTAAAATTTACGTAAAATCAAAAAATTAATGTATGCTTGTTGGAAAAAACGGATGTTAGAATTCTAAGAGACATTCTTAACTTCTAGTACCATTATTAATTTACTAGTCATATGTTAAATTTTTTTTTAATCAATGAGTTAAGAATAAATAAAAGGGTAGTAGTGAAAAATTTGATTAAAAATTTTATCTTAAAATATATTTCTTAATGTATGCATTATCTTATAAATTCAGTTAATATGGGATAGAGAAAGTATAACCGAAGATGAAGGAAAAATATACAAGTCTTAATTATCTTTAATTCTCAAGTACAACAAAAATAATAAGTAGAAGTCTGAAGAGCTTGTGGAAATGGACAAATTGCTATTTCTCGGGCTATATTAAAGCTTGGTCCTAAAAAAATGAAGTGTCGAACTAGAATCAAACTCATAAACTACACACAAGTGTAGAAACAAGGGGTAATATCAAACAACACGGTACCTAACAAGAAGATCTAAATGTAGGTAAAGAGTAAAAAACACAGGTACTCTTTCTACGTCAATCAAACTTTCATAATTACAACTTGCACTTAGAAAAATCAGCATAGACAATATATATACAGACGATTTAAGTATACAGTATATCAATATATCGATTTGAAGAATTAACAAGTATAAATTTAGCCATCAAATTAAATCACACTTCATGCAAGTATCCAAGTTAATATAATGAAATGAAATTAAATAGAATACAATGAAGTGCAATGAAATAATGGGCTGTCAAGTAATCATGATGCATATGATACACATACCTTAATACAATCAAACAAGAATCTATTGGAGCTACACATGAATCATGTTACAATCATCATCATCAGAAGAGACCTCGACCGCGATAAAAGACCTCGACAATCAATACACTTGCCAGAAGAAATCTCGACCATCATTGCACTTGTTGGAAGAAACCTCCGTCATCATTATAGATTTTGAAGAAACCTCGACAATCATCACCAATCGATAACGACCTCAACTCTCATTCTTAATATCATACTCAATCTAGTCTCAATCATTTTTCATCAATAGTGAGACTCAATCGATATTTCATTTCGACACAATAATCACTTTCAAATGGGCATGAGAGTATGCAAAAGTCCACACAATTCATATATTCAATGATCAAATTAACCAATTACATCATTCTTTCAATACTAGAATCATTATTAGTTGAGTTATCAATAGTAATATCACATTATTTCTCAAATTCTCAATAAGTATTGTTGATCTAAGGAAGGGAATTGAAATAGTCGTCTTGCTTCTTTTCTTTCAATAATCGTCTTCTTTTCTTTAGAACCCCCACTTTATCATCATTTTTTAAGATCACTCATCAAGAAATCAATGTTTTCACTAGTATTCTTCAATAATTTTATCACTGTATCAAGATTATAGAATACTTGTATCAATATCGCATTTATAAAGTCTAAATAATTACTTCAATCATTCACAATTATTATTACTCAAAACTTGAGTCAATATTATCAATTCACAATTCTCATCAAGGAGAATCACATAATAAATCAATCATCTCAAATTATGGATCAATATCATCAATCAACATTTCACAATACTCAAAGCAACTTCATTATTCATATACCAAATCATGAGACAAATTATCACATTCTATCATATAGCCATTTTATTACCTTATCACTTTTACTACAGTATTTCATGAATAAATCATTCATTTTTCGAATTTTCATTACTCTCCAACACATAAAGAAAGAAGAATACAAAATTGAATAAACTCAACAAGGTTTAGGATTTTACTTTGCCTTGATAACTAATCTACTAATATTAACATTGCTAACAAGATTGGAAAGAAGGATAATTCAAAAGGCTTAGAATGAAGAAATATGATCTGATAATATTCATATATCATCCTTATCTTTTAAGGCTTATCATGAGTTCAGGAAACTATACATAGTACAAAACTCAAGTCACATCAAGTTTAACATAGATGAAAATTTTTAGATATGCACGATAAAATCAAAATCGCTAAATGAAGTTACCATTTCTCATCCTTAAAACTCAATTTGAATTAGATTAATCAAATTGAGGTACATGGGTCTAGGACATGGGCATGACACTCATACACAAGACAAGAATAGTGTATCACCTCGATTGACATATAAGAAGCGTATGAGATGCAAAAACATTGATGTCTCATCCTGATCAACTCATATACAAGACAAGAATAGTGTATCATCTCGATTGAAGTATAAAGATATAACAAAATAATACAGAAAGTATAGTGGAAGAAACAGTCTAAATATGTAAGGATAAATATCAAGGGACAGGATCTACAATTTAAAAACCAACTCAAGGCTGGTATCACATATACAAGTCTCTACTACAACTAAAGATGAAAGAAAAATATAAATGTCTCAATTGTTTTTTTTTTCTCAAATAGGATAAAATGAGTAAGTAAGTAGAAGTATGAAGAGTCTACTAAAATGGATAAACTGTTACCTCTCAGACTATCTCTAAAATTGATCCAAAACAAGAAAGAAGCGTCAAGTGAAAACCTCTGGCTACTAAAATGTTTCAGTTCACCAGGTTGTCTCTTGCCTGCCCATGGATTCATTAGCAACCAGGCTCACAACCTACACACAAATATGAAAGTAAGGGTGAGTATCTAACAATATGGTACCCAACAAGAAGATGTAAACATAGGTAGAGAATAAAGAACATATGTACTCCTTCCACATCAACAGAACTTCTATAACTACAACTTGCATTCAGGAAAATCATTATACACAATATACATATCTGCAATTCAAGTCCACATTATATCAATATACCGATTTCAACAATTTACAAGTATAGAGTTAACTATCAAATTATACTTCATACAAGTATCCACATTGATATAGTAAAATAAAACGAAATGGAATAAAAAAAAATATAATGACATAATGAAATATCAAGTAATCGTGATACATGTATATCCTATGATATGCATCTGTTGATATTATCAATTAAAAATTAATGGGGACCACACAGACATATTTCAATCATCATTTCTGAAAGAGACCTTGATCGTCCAAAAGATCTCAATAATCAATACATTCGCTTTTTCCTGGCAAGATTAATACAAATCTAAAATTATTTTCTATAAAGTTGTTAAATAATTCAGACCTTAAAAAGACGACACAACAAGAAAAAAATCAATAAATTTGAATTGATGTTTAAGGAAGAAGGTGAAATTGGGAAAAATAAAATCTACGGTGTTGGTAGGTATTGGAATAAATGGGTGAAGTAGGTAGACGAGTGACAACAAATTCTTAAAATTGATGGACAAAAGATTTTTGAAATGGGAGAAAAAAAGATAGATGGAAGATGATTATCGGAGTGCGTATGGGATCGGCGGAGGAGGATTTTGGCAAAGAAGAAAGAAAAGAGTGGATTTTCTCTTTCCTTTTTGCCAAAAATATAATTCTTTTTATTTTATTTTTAAATTATTATTATGGACTTAATACGATATGTTTTTTTTTTGTTAGCTATTATGCCATGTCATTTGCTAGTTGACTAGTAAGAATGTTTACTAAATACAAATAAGAATTGAATTATCCATGTAAAATACCTGAATAATTTTAAATGATTGTAGATGAGTTAAGTATTTCTTTTGCATTAAAAAAACTTTTCTAGATAATCATTTTTAATTTATCAAATTTGGCCTTAGATGACCTTGATGTTGTATTTTTTTTTTCAAAAAAAAATAATAATAATAATAACCAACCGTACATTGTGTTGTATGCGTAAATTTCAAGTATTAAACAAAACTCTTGTGGCTTTGTCATTATTTTCTTTTCATGATAAATGTTAAAAGCATATAGGACTTCACTTGAATAAAATTATATATAAGAACATTAAAATGATCACGAACTAACACTAGTGTTTTCTTATTATATAAGTGGCAATTAGGCGGCAAGCAGGTAACTCTTCATTAATATATTTGTTTAAGTTATTTTTTTCTTATACATTATATATGGTTCATAAAAATATTTTATAGATTTTTTATTTAATCTTTTTAAAGCAGCTGCTTATTTTAACTATAATTTTATAATATTATACCTAACAAATAATTTTCTCAGTTGCTTCAATAATGATTTTGCTATATCACCCCGATCAATTATTTTAAATTAAGTAAATACTGAAATTGGGATAAAATAAAATTCTCTTTAAACTGAATAAATAAAATTAAATAAACATTTTAATATCTTTCCATGATTATATTTGTGTCAAAAAGGAAGCACTACAAATATATAATTGTCTATGCTGTCATTTATATATTTTGCAATTGCATATTTAGTCAAGTAATTGAAATTGGGGAATTTTCATAAATGGCGTAGACTTGAAACTTAATATGGTCAAATAGATATATTTTACATAATTATATAATATAAACCTGGAAAGGAGGAGAGATGCTAGCGAGATCGAGAGGGGGAGGAGAGATGCGAATTGTATATGTATATTTGTCAAATTATATGTATATATCTGTCAAATAATTGTATATGTGTAATTAATATACATATATATTGTATATCTGGCAAGCGAGATTGGGGGAAGGATGAGAGAGGCGAGCGGGATCAAGAGAGGGAGGAGAGAGTTGAGCGAGAGTGGAGAGAGGCAAATTGTATATGTATATATATCGAATTGACTATGTATATCTGTCAAAATGATTGTATATATGCAGTTGGTATACATTTGTAATTGTATATCTGCAAGAAATTGCAGAGAAAGAGGGGTAGAAAGGAGATAGAAAATAACAATAAAACTCTAACTATAACTATAATTGCAATTTTTTTAAACTATAGTTGTATAATGTAAATGCATATTATAAGGGTTGTCTATGGTTATGGTTAAACCACCAAATCGAACCGCAATCCGAACCAAAATCGATATTTGATTTGATTTGGTTAGGTTTGATTTTTAAATTTTGAAAATCGATACTATTTGATTTGGTTTTGATTTTACTAAAAAAATTCGCAAAAATAATCAAACCGGACCAAATAATTATATATATATAAATTTTATAATTATTGATATAGTATTCATAAATAATATATAAATATCTTTTTATATTGTAATTAATTAAACTCTCTAACTTTATTATTTATATTTGAAAATTCGTTTGTCAGTGTTTCAAAATATGATTTTTGAGCTCGGATTTTTTTTTTTTATGAAGATTTGATCTTTGGTGTATAATGACTTTAGTATTACTCAACTAAATCACTTCATTAGTGTATAATAACTTTAGTATTGCTTAACTAAATCACTTTGTTCGTATAATAATAACTCTAGTATTATTGCTTAATTGAATCCACAGTAGTCTTTTGTGGATTATTCATGTATTAGGTGTTTGTGTCTACCGAGATGTGTATGCCCTCAGCAAACGTATTATTTTCAAATCGAAAACCAAAAAAAAAAAATCAATCCAAACCGATAATAACCAAACCAACAGTTATTTTTTTATTTGGTTTTATTTGGTTTGATTTGATTTTAGAAATTTAAAAGCCGACTAAATTGGTTTGGTTATGATTTTAACAAATAATCGATCTAAACCTAACCATGAACACCTGTACATATCATATGTTTGTCTAGTTATAATATTTCTCCATTAAAAGGAAATTTAGAAAAATAATCTATTTTATATCTTTTAGAATATTGCAATAAAAATTTTCTCAATGTCAATTTTGTTAACATTATCAATTAATTATTTTTTAAAAAAATCAATCCAAATCCAATCGTGACCCTTCATTGTCTCCATGTTGTCACTCTCTCATAGTGCTGGTCTTTCTCAGGGATATCCATTCAACATAAGATATTTTTCTCTCTCTTTGTAGCTTCAATTCCTAAAATAGGCACTTGCTCTATTTAAGAAATATTGATGGCATAAGTTAATACTTTATGCTTAGTTTAGTCAGCAATATGTTATTCTAAATAGTTAATCTTACCATAAGGTATTTTAAAATAAGCTATACTAAAATAAAAATAATGGGATAAATAATTTGAGGACTATATAATACTTCCAATCAAGTATGAATAAAATATTATATTTTTTATTATGAGACTATTATATTTTATGCTTCACACCAAACGATTACTAAGTCGTTAGATACCTCTCCTGCTTCTTTTTTTTTGTTATAATATTTTTTAGAATTAAATAATATAAACTTTGATTAATATTTTAAGATATGTATTTTTATCATATTGATATAAAAATTTATATTTTATAGTGCTTCTTCTATAATTTCTGAATATCTAAATTTTTATTTAAAAAAAACAAATAAAACTAATGTAATCTAATTTACTTTAAAAATTAGTCAAATTGATTCTCAAAAAATGTAACACGATAACCAAAAAAAATGAAGAAAATATTAAATTGATTATCACAATATATAACGTAAGTTTTTTTTTTTTGTGGGGTGGGG